>JAQJVL010001500.1:0-179734 GCA_035578905.1 Stictocephala bisonia | reverse complement strand
TCCTCGAGTGGGACGTTCAGCCCTCGGCCTGCCGTCCGGGGATTGTCGACCATCTGCTCTGCTAGCCTGGCCTGAGGACCATGCTGGAGCCTGTTTCGCCCGCTACCCTCTCTACAGCTTTGGGTAGAGTTCTTCAGTCCTCAGGTCAGTTCTGTCCATTTTTTTTCCCGGCGGCTGAGCTGAGGGGTTCTGGTGATATTAAAGAAAAAAAAGAAATAAAAAGAAAAAATCATGAAATATAAAAGAAGAAAAAAAACAAATGTTTATGGAACTGTTTAATTTGTGGCCTAGGCCTAAACTGGAACAGTGATTGATGAAACAGCCATGGGGACTTATATTTTTTTTATTTACTTAAAAAGAAAAGCTTTAAAAATACATAAAGAATATTTTTGATGTTAATATCTATTTATATTTATTGTTAGTTATTTAATTAGTTTTATTTGTTGTTATATCTTTTAGATTTTATAGTTGTTAGGTCCCTATGGTTAAGCTATAGTATTCTTTATTTATATGTTTAGGCCTAGTGATTTAGTTATTTATTTATTTATTTCGTGTTTTGGTATTATTGATGTCAGGGGATAATAGATGTCTTGAAGTGGCTTTTTACTACGGTACCGTGTTATCTTTTCTTTTAAATTGTTTAATTTTTAAACTCACCAAAAGGGGATTATTGTGCTTTTAGATAAATTTAATTCGGAGCTGCCCAGGGATTCCGGCTTACTCCCTGGCCCGGTGGAATCAAGGGATGCGGGCCAAATTGCCGGTGTAATTGGTGATACCAAAAATTTTATAATTTTTCTTCACTTTTAGTTGGGGCCTATTAAATTTTTCTTACGTTTTGGGGTGTCTCAGGCTAGGCTGCAGATAGGCCATGTAGTTGTTCATTTGTTAATTTTGGTATTTGTTGAGTTTGTTGTTCTTGTAGCTTTTGTGTGTTTTGTTATTTATTTAAGTACAAATTTTATATTGTGGCCTTCTGCCGTTTTGATTAAAGGATGTTTCTTTGGTAATAAATTAGTTTTGCTCAGCTGCCGAGTTTTATTTTGGACCCTCCAACTGCCACCCGTGATCCCATCGCTCGACTTGTTTTGAGCCATCCCCCGGTTGGCACGCTTTCCAGCTTTGGTGGGGGGGATGGGTCTCAATTGGTAGCAGAGCGTGGTTGCCTAAAAAAAAAAAAAAAAAAAAAAAAAAAAAAAAAAAAAAAAAAAATCTCTTGGTTGTTGACGGTGGGTGTTTCCCTGTTAGTAGGTCATGGTTGGCCGACCTACCGTCAAGGTGTCTTGGTAATACGTAGAGAAAAAAAAAAAAAAAAAAGAAACAAATAATAATTATTTAAAAAGAAAAACAATTAAAAACCAAATAAATCATTTAACTTTGTATTAAAAAAAAAAAAAAAAAAAAAAAAAAAAAAAAAACAAACCTAGGCAATCCGCTTGGTTACTTTGTTGAATGGGTTTCATGGGTGGATTGGAGTGGTCGGCAGTGACTCGGTAGGCTGAGGGTTTAGTTCGTCTTGGACCCTGGAGTTGTCGTTTTTTGTGTACTGTTGAGAATTTTGTTTTGCGAGATGGCCTATCTGCAGAATGTTGCGCTCCTGGTCAAGGAGGAGTTGATTTTCGAGTTGAGGTCGCGGGGTGTGACTCCGGAAGGGGATGTTTTGAATCTCCGGAGGTTGCGGCGGGGGCAGTTGTCCGCGGGTACGGCGGTGGATTGGTCTGACCTGCTGGAGGTTGGTGATGAGTTGGGGATTTGTAAACGGAAGGTGGAAGATTGGGAAGGGGTGTTAGAGGATTTGCAGTTGGAACCTCCAGTGGGTCGTGACCGGGCCTGCCGCCTTGCACGTCTGGGTCATCTGCTTGCCCGTTTAAGGCTGGTCAACCGGGCGCCGGGGTTGGAACCGTCGGATAGGGCGTGGATCTTGGAGAGTGTATCTAGGCTTGAGGAGATTTTTCAGGCACTCTCCGGTTCCACGACTCCTACGGGTCTGGGTCAGCGGCCTGCTTTCACACTGTCGCCTAACGTGTCGAGGCCGCAGGCTGAGACACCGGCTCTCACTGTGCCTGAGGTTCCTTCTGAGCCTGCAGGCGTTTCTGTTGAGGTTGCTTGTGGTTCGGCTCCAGCTGCCGTTCCTACTACTTCTTTGGGTTCTCCTGCTCTTCTGCAGCTGAGCTACCACAAGCTACCTAACCCTCTCACGCCCATGATCCAGAATCTCCCTGTGATCGATGGGATGGATCCTGAGGAGCTTCTTAAGTTTCTGGTGGCCTTTCTCAGACTTAGTGAGATGCCCGGCATGCAGGCTGGGGACTTGCTTCGTCTGGTTTTCCCTTATTGCAGAGGTCCCGTTGGGGAGTTGCTGAGTTCTGTCTTGGCCAGTGATGCCTCGGTGGACTCGTTCCATCGAGAGTTACTTTCATCGTTTCTTCCCATTCGACTCAGGGAGAGGATGGTCATGGACAGATTTTATCGGTCGCAGGGTAGGGGCGAGTCTCTGGCAGCCTATGTCTCTTCAGTCAAGGAAGCTCGTCAAGCGTTGCGCCTCACCCTTTCTGAAGCTGACACCGTTCGTGTCATCCTGGATGGCATTTCTCCCGAAGAACGGTGCAGATTGGTTTTTGCTGGTGTTCCTTCGACTTTTCGGGAGCTGCATCAGCTGTGCATTGTTTCGCGCAGCGTGCAGTTCTCAGACCAGCAAGGGAGGGATTCTGAGAGTCATCGTGCTCTCCCCACCCGTCGACCAGCTATGTCTGTAGGTGTGAGTCAGCCAGTGGAGGGTCGTGGTTCTCGGCCTCCTGTTGTGTGTTTTGCTTGTGGCCAACCTGGTCACATTCGACGTGACTGTCCACGTGCTCGAGGTCGTGGGGCGGGAAACGCTCAGCGCGGGGGGTTGCCTCCACAGTAGCTCCCCGCGTTGTTGCGAGTGACCGTGGCCATTTGCCTTTGACACGTGCCCATAGCAGGAGTGTCGGGGATTTTTCGGGCCTTGCTGGCATGGCTTCCCTGGGACTTAGTGCGGTCACCTCGGTGTGTCCTGGCGTTTTTGTATCTTTTGGTGGTACGGTGTGTCGAGCCCTTCTTGATTCTGGTTCGGCATGCAGTATCATCAGCCTTTCTCTTTTTGAGTCCCTTGACGCCTTAGGACTTGTCAGGCACACCGAGCCTTCTTCTATTACGTGCTGGACGGCATCCCAAACTCCTCTACCTATAATTCTAAAGGCGTTTTTCCATTTTAAAATCGAAGGATTTTCCTCTGGCTTTTGACGACCTACTGTCCCATCAGCAGAAAGATCCCGAGCTGTCAGTCATCTTAGGTGAGCTTCAAGAGGGAGGTGCCCACCCTCCCTATTTTCTGTCCAAAGGGGTACTCTGTTGCCGTCCTCGACAGAGGGGTGAACCCCGGGTAGTGCTGCCTAGTCATCTAGTACCGATGGTCTTTCAATATTATCACTCTTCTCTTGTGGGCGGTCATCTTGGCATTCATAAGACCATCGCTAAGATTCGTAGGTACTTCATCTGGAAGGGCATGGACCGGGATGTTGCGGGCAGAGTGCGGGCTTGTCACCTGTGCTCTCTCAGCAAGCCTAGTCAGAATGCAAGGTTAGGGTTGTTATCTTCTGAGGTGGCCGAGCGTCCTTTTGAGAAGGTGTTCATCGACTACGTGGGTCCTTTTCCCCGTAGCAAGTCAGGTAGCTCCTACCTACTTGTTTGTGTGGATGCTTTCTCGAAGTTCGTTTGGCTTTTCCCACTTCGGAGTGCTACGGCTAAGCTCACCATCCGTGCTCTCCAGTCCCAACTCTTCCAGCACTTTGGTGTGCCTTCCACTCTTGTGTCCGACAACGGTAGCCAGTTTACCTCCCATGAGTTTCGTAGGTTCTGTTTTGGCAATGGTATCAGGCATGTGACTACCTCTCCGTATTACCCACAGCCTTCTCATGCAGAGCGGTTCAACCGCAATCTTCGGTCTGCCCTTATTACTTTCCATGCTGAGAAGCAGAACACCTGGGATGAGAGTCTCTCTTGGCTCCAGCTTGCTTTTAACTCTTCTAAGCATGAGAGTCACAATGCCACTCCCTTCGAAATTCTACATGGCTACCCTCCTAACAACCCTTTGTCCAACTTGTGGAGGTTAGAGGATCTTCTACCTACGCCAGGTGCCACTGACGTAGTGTCCACGTGGCGGGCTGCTCGGCGCAACCTGCTACGTGCTAGAGAGAGAGTGAGGAGGAGGTATGATAAGGGTCGTACTCCTAACCCTTTTCAGGTTGGAGATCTGGTTCTTTGTCAGGCTCACCCGGTCAGTTCGGCCGCGGAACGAAGAGCTGCCAAGTTGTGCTATCGGTGGTCTGGTCCCCACCGCATCGACAGGTTTTTGTCACCGGTGACTGCTCTGCTGGTTGATCCCCAGTCAGGCAGGGTGTTTAGGAAAGCCCATGTGTCCCAGCTTAAGGCTTTCCGGGGAACGGTTGGTCCAGGAGTTGGTGTTCCTGGGGGTTTCTTGGGGCAAAGAGATTGATCACCTCTGCGCCCTAGGTGGCTGTTCTGAGAGAGTCTCCTTTCTCTCTTTTCTTGTCGGGCCCGACAGTCAGGGTAGTTCGCTCCCTGTTCGAGGGGTTTCCCCTCTTAGGTTCTCTTGGACGTCCTTGGAACACCACTCTTCGGAGGTCTTCGTCTTCTCTTGGTTCCCTGAGGTACCGAGTGTTCTCCCCTGCCTGGGTGTGTTGAGGTTTGCAGAGGGAGGTTGTACCGGGTCTTGGACCGGTACAGTTTCGTTTTTTCGTTGTTGTCTGCCAGGCTGCCTGAGATTCGCTTTTGCCCGGCGATTTGCGTACTTTGGTAGCCGTTGGCCCAGTTCCGTTTCGTTCCGGGTTCCAGCAGCTTCGGTCAGGTTGGCCTGGCTGTTCAGTTGTCTTGTGCTGCCTGCAGAATTACGTTATGACCAGCTAGACACACTAAAACGTAAGTGTTCATTTCGTAAGTTTCAATATTTAATCACCCTTTTGGTGAAAATACTTTTGTTTCATTGAAAATATTAATCGGGCTTAGTTGTGTTTTCAGGGTTTTGTTAAATTTGTGTTCTTTGTCTAGATGTTTCTCAGACTAGGTTAAAGCCATGTGCTTCCATGTTAATTTTTACCGTTAATTACCGTTAGTGCCTTTTATATCTGCCTTTATTTTCCATTGTAATTCTGTATAATGTTCATTGAGCCTTTCTACAGTTGTAGTTACCGATTTACCATATTTTTTGTTCTTCGACATTAACCTAGCCTAGCTGTACCCTTTGATTTTCATGTTTTAACATATTGCTCATGTATCCATGGCCTAGTATTCAGTTTGTCATTTTTTAAGTCCATATACGTAATTAATTCTTTTATAATTTGTTAATGGTAATTTTTCCTAAATCTGAGTTTGCCAACATAATTATTCATGACCTAAAAAATAGATCTTTTATTTTTTCTAGTGTGATAATCCTGTATAATTTTGTCTGTGCCCGTTTTGTGTTGCCATGTCATGTTTAGGGGTTATGTATAATATTTGTGTTGTGATGGCTGGACTGCTTTTAATGTGCTGTGGTGTTGTCCTACAGTCCAGGGTCCTCGAGTGGGACGTTCAGCCCTCGGCCTGCCGTCCGGGGATTGTCGACCATCTGCTCTACTAGCCTGGCCTGAGGACCATGCTGGAGCCTGTTTCGCCCGCTACCCTCTCTACAGCTTTGGGTAGAGTTCTTCAGTCCTCAGGTCAGTTCTGTCCATTTTTTTTCCCGGCGGCTGAGCTGAGGGGTTCTGGTGATATTAAAGAAAAAAAAGAAATAAAAAGAAAAAATCATGAAATATAAAAGAAGAAAAAAAACAAATGTTTATGGAACTGTTTAATTTGTGGCCTAGGCCTAAACTGGAACAGTGATTGATGAAACAGCCATGGGGACTTATATTTTTTTTATTTACTTAAAAAGAAAAGCTTTAAAAATACATAAAGAATATTTTTGATGTTAATATCTATTTATATTTATTGTTAGTTATTTAATTAGTTTTATTTGTTGTTATATCTTTTAGATTTTATAGTTGTTAGGTCCCTATGGTTAAGTTATGTTATTTATTTATATGTTTAGGCCTAGTGATTGTTATTTATATTTTTCGTTCATTGTATTATGGAGGTCGTGAAGTGACTTTTTACTAAAACGGTACCGTGTTATATTTTCTTTTAAATTATTTAATTTTTAAACTTTCACCAAAAGGGGATTATGGTGCTTTTGCTTAACTTTTAATTCGGAGCTGCCCAGGGATTCCGGCTTACTCCCTGGCCCGGTGGAATCAAGGGATGCGGGCCAAATTGCCGGTGTAATTGGTGATACCAAAAATTTTATAATTTTCTTCACTTTTAGTCGGGGCCTATTAAATTTTTCTTACGTTTTGGGGTGTCTCAGGCTAGGCTGCAGATAGGCCATGTAGTTGTTAATTTGTTAATTTTGGTATTCGTTGAGTTTGTTGTTCTTGTAGCTTTTGTGTGTTTTGTTATTTATGTTAGTGCAAATTTTATATTGTGGCCTTCTGCCGTTTTGATTTATTAAATGATGGTTTTTTGGTAATAAATTAGTTTTGCTCAGCTGCCGAGTTTTATTTTGGACCCTCCAACTGCCACCCGTGATCCCATCGCTCGACTTGTTTTGAGCCATCCCCCGGTTGGCACGCTTTCCAGCTTTGGTGGGGGGATGGGTCTCACTACGTGGTTACTAGTACCCCTGTCACAGCACGCAACCTTGCACGTGCTCACACGAGCTACTACCACTGTGCACTACGTGGTTACTAGTACCCCTGTCATTGCACGCAACCTCGCACGTGCTCACACGAGCTACTACCACTGTGCACTACGTGGTTACTAGTACCCCTGTCACAGCACGCAACCTCGCACGTGCTCACACGAGCTACTACCACTGTCGTTACTAGTACCAGCTGACAGCTCATAACGAGCACGCAACCTCCCACGAGCTACTACCACTGTGCACTACGTGGTTACTAGTACCCCTGTCACAGCACGCAACCTTGCACGTGCTCACACGAGCTACTACCACTGTGCACTACGTGGTTACTAGTACCCCTGTCACAGCACGCAACCTTGCACGTGCTCATACGAGCTACTACCACTGTCGTTACTAGTACCAGCTGACAGCTCATAACGAGCACGCAACCTCGCACGAGCTCACACGAGCTACTACCACTGTGCACTACGTGGTTACTAGTACCCCTGTCACAGCACGCAACCTTGCACGTGCTCACACGTGCTACTACCACTGTGCACTACGTGGTTACTAGTACCCCTGTCACAGCACGCAACCTCGCACGTGCTCACACGAGTCACTACCACTGTGCACTACGTGGTTACTAGTACCCCTGTCACAGCACGCAACCTTGCACGTGCTCACACGAGCTACTACCACTGTGCACTACGTGGTTACTAGTACCCCTGTCACTGCACGCAACCTCGCACGTGCTCACACGAGCTACTACCACTGTGCACTACGTGGTTACTAATACCCCTGTCACAGCACGCAACCTCGCACGTGCTCACACGAGTTACTACCACTGTCGTTACTAGTACCAGCTGACAGCTCATAACGAGCACGCAACCTCGCACGTGCTCACACGAGCTACTACCACTGTGGTTACTAGTACCCCTGTCACAGCACGCAACCTCGCACGTGCTCACACGAGTTACTACCACTGTGGTTACTAGTACTCCTGCGATGACAGGACCAGCAACTTGTCAGTCCTTCAAGAATTAAAGTAGTAACTATTACTTTAGATGTATTGCAACCTACTTATAAATGCTATCTAGGCGTTCGCTGCGGCCATAAAACGACCTCTGTGTCTTTTTATCTGTTCACATGCTTATCACAAAGGTCCAACATTCATTGGTCAGACTGTTTGCTCGTAGCACTTGTACTTACGTAGGGGTAGATGGGTAGGCTACTAAGCGTACGTAGACAATTGAAAAGATCATGTAAAATAAATATTTGGTATAGCCTACTGTACAAACTGGAATAAGAAAAGAAAATGGAACATCGTTCACAACTTTTTTATCACATTATTTGTTAAAGTGGAATCTTTTACACCATCATGGTTACAAATAACCTACTTTTTGGCGCCATTAGCGATAGTTTATATTTTCAGGGTGTCGGTCCGTGAGGAGTTGAACGAACATCTTCAATGTAAGCCTAGGTCGAGTTTGTTATCAAATGAAAGGTCTATTCAAGAGAAATTAATCGCCCCAAACCGGACTTTAAAAGGTTTATCCTTTGCATAGTAGCGGTCATTTGAATTTCATGACAAACAAATTCATCACAGACTCGTACATTGCCATCTAGTATTCCGAGCGCAGTTTCAGCATCTCATCTAAAAGATATGGTTAGGCTACTTCTTTTCCATAAATAATTTGATACAGTAATTTAATTTTTTGGAATAATTGTGTTCTATAAAATTTATTGTTTTATCAGAATAATTTACTTGAAACCGTGAAATCGCGGAGAAATAATATTGATCAAATTACTTACTTGGAAATTCAAATGACCGCTACTCTGGAAAGAATAAACTTTCGAAGTCCGGTTTGCGGCAATTAATTTCTCTTGAATGGACCTTTCATTTGATACCAAACTCGACCTAGGCTTACCTTGAACATTTCCGTTCAACTCTTCACGGACCGACCCCCTGAAAAGATGAAATGTCGCTAATAGCGTCAAAAAGTAGGTTATTTAAACCATGATCATGTACAAGATTTTACCTTTAGAAGTAAAGTTCCACATCTAGAAATTTTATTTTGACCCATTGAAATAACCCCATTAAGTCACGGTCCAAGTTCGTAATTTGAGTAGGGTGAATTCTGAGAGTTCAATAGTACGAAGATAGTTGCTCCTTGACACTGTACTTGTTTCCAAATAATAATGAATGAATAAGTCATGCTATTTTTAATCTTGTCGTCTGTACAGCAATCTATTCCCGTTGAGCAATGTATCAATTTGCGCCGACGCCGAGTCCCCGCCCCGAGCGCGCGGCGATTGGCTGTCGGCGCGCACCGAGCGATCCCATTGGAGCGCAACACGTCGATACCGGTGATTACCCCCTCACCCCCACCAACACTTAACACTCGCTCATTGACACTTATTTGATCTGATAATGAAAAAATGTTATGAGGTGTTGAAAATCGGCTCTCGTACTAAGAGACAGAGTCAAACATATTGACATGCCTGGGCGGGCTACAAGAGTCAATTGACGGTGTCAATTGACTTCGTAGATAACTGTCAGTCAAGAAACACAGTTGTTAGTCGTTCACTCATGAACGTACAATACACCAAACTATATTAGTATAAAAACAGCAAGAAACTAAAAAGTAGTGACAAAACGTATTTTGTTAGCGCATTTCATTTGTCGGCACAGTGCTGTAACCTAGCTACTTAGGTAGGGTCAACGTGTTGTGGAGATTGAAGACGATAGGTTCTCTTAATACTGACATGGCGTCCGCTAAATGGTTGCTATCGGCGTGGACACTACTAGAGACGTCTGGGGTGTCCACGTTGGATGGTAGTCAGTGTCCGAATGTTGTGTAGAAAAGAGTACTGAGTATAAGGTTTTTCAACTAGCTGAAAATCACACCAATACCATGTGGTTCTAATTACACGAAGAGCTTTAGATCCCTTAATTTACCTGGCTACGGGGCTATTAATAAATGGTTATTTATAGGAACATTCGATTTTAGTTAGTAACAATTATTACACCTGTTCATCAACACTCATTCACCCCTCATATTCACCCATTTTTCTATTATCATAATCTTTTATAAAAAACATAACTAAAATGGGCCCCAACACTGATCCCTGAGGATTCCCCTATTATCATTATGAATAATAATATTAGTGTAGACTCACTAATAATTGAAATATTTATGCTTTTTTTAATTAGTTTAGATCTAAAATGACACACAGTTAAATGTAAGATACTGTAATGTTGACAGAATTTTTTTACCCAATGATATCTAAAAATGCTTCTTTTCTCCTTATACAAAAAGAAGTAGTAAAATACAGTATCAAAAATTAAAGCCTAAACGCTTAATCACTATCAATTGTGTAAAACACGGAATACATTAAAAAATGTTGTCTGGACATCCTTAGTGGTTACATACTGTAGAGCCACTGCTCTACACTCTACAGACGAGAAACACAGACGTAAAGATGACAAAGGGCGGCCCGCATGGCCTGCAGGGGCGTCACTCGATACTGCCTGGGGGCGGAGGCGGGCAGGTGTCTCCCCCATTGTGCCATCGACCAACAGGTTCTGCTCTCCTCAATGTTGTAGCTTTCATCAACGATTACTGTTCGTCATTTTTTTCAATTCTTCAAAAATGTTATTTAAAAAATGTTGTAATAGTACACAATCTGTTAGAATACCTTTTATTGATAATTTTCAGTGATTGGTGTTGGGGCCTATTTTATTTCTGTTGTACATAAACGATTTACCTTCCACAATCCCTGACGATTGTGCAAAAGTGTGTGTCGAATGTTTGCTGATGACGCTTCCGTTTCAATAAACTCTGACAACCACCACGAACGAGAAATGATATCTTTTGAGACGATAAATGTTCTTCTTCAGTGGTTTAATCAAAACCGGCTGTCTGTAAATAAATAAAGTTCAAATCAACAACACACAAACGTACATTCCCCTTGCACTTTCAGTTATGGGCTTATGAACCCATATTTAAACTACGCAGTGGAGATTCGGGGCAATGCATCGCACGGGACTAAACTGGTATTTAAACTTCAACAAAGGCGGTTCGAGTAATAGCCTATACAGTATAAACAGAGGTAGGTCTAAAGACCTTCTTGTAAGCCATTGTTTGGAGAAAACCAATTACTAACATTCCTCCATCTATATTATGGGCTCGGTTGTATTTTATTCGCAAGGAATGTCCCTATTTTCTTAGTAAATATGTAATGAACACACAGAACCACTTTTCTATAGGCAGTTGGTCTACAGTGGCTTAAAACTGTTTAATCCGCTCCCGAACAGTCTAAAAAAAGAAACTGTCATCTCAAAGCTTGAAAGAGAAACAGGAGATCTGATAATACAAGCATGTTAATACAGTTTAAGTGCAATTTAAAATAAGTAAACTTTTTTGTTCCGACAATTTGTTTGGAAAGTTTGAATTTTTATTTTTTTTAAAACATATCCTCTTTTTACTTTCTCCCATATGCGTTAGCATAGAGAAAGTGTTGTGATCGTAAAAAAATGCTTTTTACAAGTTGGTCTAAAAATCTATTTTAGTGTCCCCTAAACCCAAAAGTAGCATATTTTATTCGAAAAAAAAATGTTTGTGTCTGTCCATATGTGCACTTTTCTGGAGACCAAACGAATAAATAGATTTTATGAAATTTGGTATGTATGTGTATTTAGCCAATATCTCAAGACCATGTTTTAATTTTTTTATATTTTAGTTTTTTTTTATTTTTATGGGCAAAAAATATAGAAAATATTATTTTATCAAAAACGGCTCTAATAATTTTGATTAACCTTTCTGGACAGATGTGAATTACAATTTAAAATATTTTAGTTAAAATTGCATGTCTCTCTAACTTAACTAATTTTTTAGTTATGGAGAAAAATATATTTAGAAATAAAACTGGTAATTTTCAGTTTTAATTTTTTAGTGTTTAATATGGGGGCACGTTTGTACTAATTCTTTGGAACCATTTATTTTGTTATTTTATTATGGTATAAGATCCGAATATCTTACAATGTAATAATTGACGCAATTATGCGGCGTAGGCTACATGCTGCTTTGAATCGTGTTGCTGATTTCTGACTTTCCTTACCACTAAAGACACGGTTGGAACATTTGCTGTATGAAGGTCTTCCCTGTTTGTCGCACAATAATCCAGAAAAGAAATTTTTCGTTTTCACACAAATCATCATGAGATTTCAAAATGAAAACATAAAGGCTAATAAATCAGAAAAATGACAAAAGAGGGAGATTTGTTTATTAAACATGAATATGTTTTATTGAACTTGGAACGGCAAACTACGCGGGAAATCAAGTTGCGATTTCTGGTGGGGAAACAGCGAGAATCACTTTGTCAACAAGATGGCGTCTACTGACTGTTCAATTCTGTTTACAACCGAGATTGTACGGACGTTCTACTGTAGACCTTCAGTAAAACGTAAGTCAGAAAACTGACTATAGCATATTTAAAAATCAGTTGGTTTTAATTCATGCGTACTTTTTTATGCATACGCTATTCCCAGTACATTTAGTGATACTAAATAATAACAAATATTTTCTTAATCGGAATATTACGTGTTTGTAGAAATACAATACAATATAGGTTTGTGTTGTGTGACGTACATTTACGATTGACACTACACTGCATTCCTGGTTTTAATACCTAAAAAACTTTATGAAAATGATCGCAACACTTCTTCTATAGATAATGTAACTTGTTAAAACGTTTACACATAAACTAATCGTGAAATTAATATTGTTATGTAACTTATCTCATTTGTTGAAAGACAATAAGAGTAAAGATTTTTTTTCAAACTACAAAATGAACAAGATATAGGGCCAAGAGGGTGTCCCACAACCATTTGAACAAGTTTGGCACTTTGTTCAGCAGGTCAATACTAATAAATACTACAATAGACTTAACATGTATCCTATTGGGTATCTATATGGTATTTGTATAAAACTGTAAATTTCTTAGCAATGGTTTAAGATAAAAATACTGAAACTCAATAAGAATATTTATCTAAATACAGTAGTATATATTCCACTGCAAATTTTTGTCTCCTTCAAAAAATCTGTTTGAGAATGGCGAATTTCTGTTTGAAGTTAGAGAATTTTATTTTTTTATATTTAGCAATGATATTTTTTTAATTATCACCATCTTTATAAACGGATTTTTTTAAAGCAAAACAGAAATTTGCAGTAAAATGTTTCCTATTTAGACAAATATTCTTACCAGTTTCAGTAAACCTATTTTATGACCGATAAAAGCCAAAATCACTCACCCATATTTCTCCAAAACTGTACGTCCAATTGACTTTATATTTTGTACATAGGGTTTATCTAGCTCACTAAGAAAGGATTTTCCTCTTCTACCTCAGGACTCAGTCCCACTGGACTCCAAAATTCCTATGGGATTCTTATGGAGCTATATTAGTTGATTGATTTAGTTGATTAACAGCTGTTAAATAAAACAAATTGAATAAAATAATTGTGGTAGGCTAAACTTTTAAAATTAAAAATAATTAAGTAGGCTACATTAGCAAGTTATACATAAAATCAGCTGTTCTAAATTGGATATTAGGTTACATTTTTTTCCAAAAACAAAGTATTTAACTCTGGTTCTGGAAGCGGCGGTAGGCGAGGGGCGAGGAATAGTATCATTTTAAAGCTGGATTTTTCTAGACGCAGAATTTTTCCGCTGCGGAGAGCGGAGCCGACGATTTCTCCGCTCGTAGTTTCCGCTCAACGGAATTCTGTTTTCCAAGACGCCGACTGCGGAGAAACCAAGCTCCTTTAGCTCTGTCAGCTTTGAGTGGTAGTAGGTATTTTGCTATGTTAACATACGATGAAGATGACGAAATCAAAGAAGAAGAAAAATAATAATACATCATTTTGTTCCATAGTTCATGTGTGCAGAATGCTACCAACGACATGTTTAAATAGCGAGAAAATGAGTTACTGTGTAAGACATTTTTAAAAGGCTCAGCCTTTTTCGATGACTGAATTTTGTAATCATACTGCTGCAGCTGCAACTCTTGTACAACTTCTCTACCACACTCCATATCGCGGGTTGCCATTGAAGAATTTCTCGTCATCTGAACGATTGGCTGCAACTCTTGTACAACTTATCTACCACACTCCATATTGCGGGTTGCCTTTGAAGAGTTTCTCGTCATCAGAACGATTGGCTGCAACTCTTGTACAACTTCTCTACCACACTCCATATTGCGGGTTGCCTTTGAAGAGTTTCTCGTCATCAGAACGATTGGCTGCAACTCTTGTACAACTTCTCTACCACACTCCATATTGCGGGTTGCCTTTGAAGAGTTTCTCGTCATCAGAACGATTGGCTGCAACTCTTGTACTACTTCTCTACTATACTTCATATTGCGGGTTGCCTTTGAAGAGTTTCTCGTCATCAGAACGATTGGCTGCAACTCTTGTACAACTTCTCTACCACATTCCATATTGCGGGTTGCCTTTGAAGAGTTTCTCGTTATCAGAACGATTGGCTGCAACTCTTGTACTACTTCTCTACTATACTTCATATTGCGGGTTGCCTTTGAAGAGTTTCTCGTCATCAGAACGATTGGCTGCAACTCTTGTACAACTTCTCTACCACACTCCATATTGCGGGTTGCCTTTGAAGAGTTTCTCGTTATCAGAACGATTGAACTTACACAAACTCATTTTCTACACAATTAATTAATATCTAATTGAGAAACAGAATTGTTGCTAGGCTTGAGTAACTGCGATACCAGACACCACTATTCCGCGGCGGAGAGCGGACTCCTCTGCTCCCGGAGCGGAAAAAACTTGGCCGCCGTTCAGCGCGTATCTTTATTCTTTTCCGCTGTCTAGGAAATCAGCCCCATTTCATCACATGCTGAGGAGAGGCTCGCGGACTCCGCTCTCCGCGTCGGAGAAATTCCCAGTTTAAGCACGTCTTACAAAAATTCGCTCAAATTAGGTCACTGGATGCAGGAATGACACATCGGACTCCAATCACTGGTTTAGGTTAGTAGTGCACGGCCGAGTCTACCGCTATCAATGTTCTGTACCAATGTATCAGATTCAACTAACACTGTATTTTTCCCAGTGCATTGAGCTGCTCAGAGTTCATCGCAGTTTTTCACGTAGGCATAAGGGTAATTTTGCATCATCCTCGGTTTTTGTAACAAGAATCCTCAGGAACAATAAATAGCGAAGGCCTTACTGAGTGCTGAGGTAGCCAGGCCGTGGTCAGGTTGTCGTTCTGAGTGCTGGAATGTGCTGACGTGGAGGGAACGACATCAGCACGACTCTCTCACCAGGTCACTGCCGCCGTCTGTGGACTACCTCAGCAAAGCCTTCATCACACTCATGCTGACCCCGACTTAGTGCACAACACGCTACTTCAACAGAATTGTAGACCTAACTGGAACAGGATGACGCTTTGAACTGCTTCACCAGGACACCTTTCCAGCTTCAATCGTAGGCTACTGAATTGTCTGTGCCGCCATTTTGAGAAATGGACTAACATTACTCACTGTGTTGGCAATACCCCGCCATGACAGGAATTGATACTACAATACGCATTGGCAAAAGAAACGATAATCATAAGGAAAACGTGAAGTGAATGAATATTTGGTCCCGAAACAAATTACAGTAACTATTTATGTTGGTACCATTTCTATATTGCTCCAGCCGAATACCCAAAACTAACGGCAAATACAGATAATTAATACAGATTACATATAAGAGGGATACCTACATGGGAACAATACATCCGTTCGAAAGCAATTTGGGCAATCACGAATTGGTTGGCGCTTATGTCTGTAGCGATCACGGCGAAGTTTTAGTCTCTCAATTAGAATACCACTAAAACGACGTTACTTTACTATCTAAACGTAATGTCTACAAATTATCCTAAGTGTACATTTAGCACATTTCATTAAAGTACATCCCTACAGGAATATGTGACAAAGTGATCTTTTACGTCTTATTTATAAACCCTACGAACTAGTTATTATGTTCTGGATACATGAAACACAATCAGACAGACAAGTATGTTATAAACACTTCTTACTATTGCTGACCACGTAACGACGTATTTAACATGAATAACATTTGACGCTGACTATGTAAACGTGAAGAAATAAAACAACAACCAACAGTTACTAAGTGTTATATGTGGCGATAAATACGTGTAGCAGGAATAAAACCAGTTCCTGGAGAACGAGTCAAGACAGACCCCAAATCATTAGTGGGTGGTGGCGGTGGGCACTCGTCCCTTATCGCACCAGAACTGGCGAGTTTTGCCGGACGTTTCTTACTCCTGTGTTGTTTAACCACCAGGACTGGACAGTACCCAAAGCATTAGTGGGTGGTGGCGGTGGACACTCGTACCTTATCGCACCAGAACTGGCGAGTTTTGCCGGACGTTCCTTACTCCTGTGTTGTGTAACCACCAGGACTGGACAGTACCCAAAGCATTAGTGGGTGGTGGCGGTGGACACTCGTACCTTATCGCACCAGAACTGGCGAGTTTTGCCGGACGTTCCTTACTCCTGTGTTGTGTAACCACCAGGACTGGACAGTACCCAAAGCATTAGTGGGTGGTGGCGGTGGACACTCGTACCTTATCGCACCAGAACTGGCGAGTTTTGCCGGACGTTCCTTACTCCTGTGTTGTGTAACCACCAGGACTGGACAGTACCCAAAGCATTAGTGGGTGGTGGCGGTGGACACTCGTACCTTATCGCACCAGAACTGGCGAGTTTTGCCGGACGTTCCTTACTCCTGTGTTGTGTAACCACCAGGACTGGACAGTGCCCAAAGCATTAGTGGGTGGTGGCGGTGGACACTCGTACCTTATCGCACCAGAACTGGCGAGTTTTGTCGGATGTTCCTTACTCCTGTGTTGTGTAATCACCAGGACTGGACAGTGCCCAAAGCATTAGTGGGTGGTGGCGGTGGACACTCGTACCTTATCGCACCAGAACTGGCGAGTTGTGTTGGACGTTCCTTACTCCTGTGTTGTGTAATCACCAGGACTGGACAGTGTCCAAATCATTAGCGGGTGGTAGCGGTTGACACTCGTGCCTTATCGCACCAGAACTGGCGAGTTGTGTTGGACTTTCCTTACTCCTGTGTTGTGTAATCACCAGGACTGGACAGTGCCCAAAGCATTAGCGGGTGGTGGCGGTGGACACTCGTACCTTATCGCACCAGAACTGGCGAGTTGTGTCGGACGGTCCTTACTCCTGTGTTGTGTAATCACCAGGACTGGACAGTGCCCAAAGCATTAGCGGGTGGTGGCGGTGGACACTCGTACCTTATCGCACCAGAACTGGCGAGTTGTGTTGGACGGTCCTTACTCCTGTGTTATGTAACCACCAAGACTGGACAGACCCACCCACCCATCCATACATACACGTTAATTATAAAATCAAATAAAAAACATATTTATTTCTAACAAAATTTTTAACAATTTACATTATTAATCAAGTTTACATGGTGTATTAATCATGAAAATGGTGTATCTCAGGGTTCTGTGATGGGCCCGTTTCTGTTTATATTATACGTTGATAACCTCCCATTTAGAATCATGATAGGTACAGTATACATTATATAATATCACCAACATAAACCCAAACTTCTTAGGATATAACCAGTAACAGATACATAACAAAATGAAGAAAAAAACACAATTCAAACTTTGGAAATGCATCTTAAATAACGAGAAGAGAATGCTGTTGATGAGTTGTGGGAGCGGACATTGAGCAAGACGGGCAAGTGAGGTTAACCGGTTAACCAGACCTACAGCAGTGAACAACACGACTTGAACAAAACTGTCAAAGAGAATAAACGTATCCATTATGTCATGATTATCACATATGTATATAATTATATTGAGTTTTAGAAAAAAAATGTATTAATAAGCTAAAAGAAAATGGCCTGATAATTCATATGGAACTTGAACTACACATAAGGAACGTGTATTGATGAGCGTGCTTGGTCATAGACGCCTCACTCGTCACTCAAGAGGCTACTAGACACTCGACAAATGTTGAAACACTATCTGCGACTGACAGACACTCCGTTCACAGCACGCGGCTTGCTACATAGACTGGCGTCCTCTGTACTTGTATCCAGATGAAACTGAAATATCACAAAATAAGCCATTTCTTGACACGAAGTTAAAATGTGAACATTGAGTTTTATGTAATATCCCCACTCTCTCAGCCAATTACAAAACGTACAATATATTCCTTCGTAATGAAGACTATCAATGTGTTTCACAAACAACGACTTTATCTACAGACACAACTGTACAATTGTAATACTATATATAGCCTATATTTATGTGGCGTCAACTCACCCAACTCTGAACTGAGTGACGTCATTGGACGTAGAATTGGATCGTACCTGAAAGAAAAAAGTTGTTAAAACACTATTTAGTTATTTTTAACATATACTCAGATTATTCTCAGATATGAGACAACACAACTTTTTAAAAGGTATTTTAAGGTAAATATGAATGATTATATAGGTGTAAAGTGAGTGTGGTTTTCCTGGTTACTAACTAAATTCGACTTAAGCTCAGCAAGGTCATTGAAAGCCCAATAGACAAGGTAACTAGGGGACATACAGCTTTACGTGGAATCCGAACCACGTAGTATTGGTTTGATTTTCAGCTAATTGACAGGACTGATACTCAGTGCTCTTCCCTACACAATATACGGACAGTGACTACCACCCAACATGGACACCCCAGACCTCTCAATGGTGTCCACGCCGATAGCAACCATTGAGCGGAAGTTATTTAGGTATTAAGAGGACCAATCAAAGAACCTATCGTCTAAAATCTCCACAACATTTTGTCCTTAAGTAGATGGCTTACAGCACTGCGTCACTAGTGCTGAAAATAATAAAAAATTAAAATATCACAGTCCCTGCATTCCAGCTTGGGTAGACACAAGCTGTAGAATGCAGCTATTGGCAAGGGATAAACTTTCAAAATACGACATAGCTTTTCTTCCTTAGCTTGGAAAAATTTTAAGTTTTGTAATCATTGATGTAAGTCGAATTATTTGTTGAGGTCACAGCTACTGGTTGTATATAGTAATAGTGCCCACTGTACAGTGGCGAGGTAGCAGACAGCGGGATGAGGCAAGGGAAGGGTGTAACTGGAGACCCAATATCCATCCACCCCCCCGCACCCCCCCCCCCACACTGCCACAGACATCTGCCACTACAGGGGAGTTATCTAATACTGGGACAGGAGAGATTTCACTGCATCAAAACACTGCAAAACTACTTTATCATACAACTCCATCAGTGCACACTAGTGACGCAGTCGTATTACTGAAGGATAATTAGCAATTAGATACAACTTCTGATAACAGAGCTGCCCAGTCAAGAGGTCACTTCTAGTTCTTGAATATCCAGTACAGTTTCTATGGGAAGTAAATGTTGTAGAGATAGGCCACTTAGAATATGACCTACTGATAGCACAAGTGCGAGAGAGATGGACTGAGTGGTGAAAGTGAAAGAGAGAGACTTACCCTTCCACCACTGTGTCCTTCCATTTATTGTTTTCATAGCAACTAGGTTGACGGAAGGCCGCGGGCTGTCAGCGCCCACTTAGTCGATAGCAAGAGTGCTAAAAACTTGCTTAAAATTGCTTAAAACTAAGAATCAAGCCCCAAACGATTACATTACATTTACATTACATTTTAATAAAAGGAGAAGCCGATCTCCTCCTTAACCTTACTCTGACCATTCCCCATAGACCATTGATCTGTGCGAGGAACTTAAAAATTAAATTAAATTAAATTTAATTTAAATTTTAAATTATTAAATTAAATAATAATAAATCATTATTTAGTATTCAAATAACAATTAAACAAACTCGTACAGTTCCTTAATTTTTTCAACTAGACTGTTGCGAAAGTTAGTCTTGCCCATGATGGGCGGCAGCTGAGCGGTGTAATGAATAATTCCCCTCCACTGCTAGAACCCTTGAAAGCTCTAAATATAACACGCAGATCGCTTACTGTCCGTCCCAATTATAATAACAAATCTTTAAGATGGGGTGGTTGTATAGGCCTACTTGTTGAACACGAAGACCCCTTAGAAGATATTAACTTTATATCTTAAATAAATGTGTTTTGAATTGAACTGAACGTGTCGAGGTCAGTAATAAACGAGGTGACAATAAAAATCTGATATCTCTCACGAGAACGAGGTGAGAGATTCTGATATCTCTCACAACCCACAGAGAAGGAAGAAACAGAGGTCGCATCCAATAGTATGCTGTTTGTGTGTCGAGTAGTGGTTTTTCCAATATGTCACATGATAACAGGACTGATAGGAGTAGTAACACCTTGTCAGTCTCTCCGTTACTACTCCTAAATCCTATAGTATAACTACAGATGTATACAGATATACACGAGTTCTATTTTTACAACTGTCTGCCACCTATGAAACTAGTTACTGTATCACCAAAGTTACTTATGGATGGGTGATCCAATTACTAGAGCATTGCTGTACAGATTTTTTCCCACAAAATCAAATTTGGAGAATCTAATAAACATATTTTAAAATATGGAATATATTTTCTGTAATTGTCTTCAGGAAAATATATTCGTTCTGACCGGAAATCAGGCCGGAAGTTAACACACCAGAACACCTTTAATTAATTGATTATTTGCGGTGTGGAAATCTAACTTGCATACATTTTCCTGTTGGTTTTATGTGGTCTAGAGGTCGAGGTATTTTTTTAATTTCCTGTCTTTGATCCAATGTTTTTGCATTTGTAAATTATTAAAATTGAATATACTTTCATGTTTTTCAAAATTCTCAAATATTGATACAATTATTTTCACCATGAAATCTCTGTGCTCACTTCATAGTGACACGAACGACGTCAATCTTTCAAATGACTGCCGCGGTTATATTTGTACTGAGAAAGTTTGGAATAATTAGGACAACTTTGTCAACGAACATTTAAGGAAACCCGACATAGAGTTGGACAGTTTAACAAACTGGACCAAATTTAGTGAATTTAAGAAAAAAATGTCTGTAAGAATGGCTGTCAAGGAACTGGGGCGAGGGACCGATATCATAATGGTATACAGTTACACTGCAATCGGATAGTTGATGGTTTTTGGAGCACAATGCTGGAGTTTCTGGGCCGTTGGCCCGCACAGTACCTGTCTACTGACTGCTCTCAGGTTCTCGGTAGCCTTGTATGATTGTGACTACTGCTCGACAATAACACTATGTACAGTATTTATTCTATACCAAACTTAAAACCGAGTGTAAGGGAGGGGACTGAACCTACAATTCAACTTACCCCTAGTTCTTGTTTGGTAAATTTGCAATGCTGCTGAAATTATGTAAGTTATACGAGTATCTACAATCACTTAAAAGTCGATTCTTGAGATATTTAACGTTGAGGCTACTCAAACTCTCCATGTTGTGATACATATACAAGGTGGAAAAGAAACATCGAAACGCTTTCATAACGTTATTTTTCCCATAGATAATTTGATCATTTAATATTTTTTAATAATTGTATCGCATAAAGTATAATTTGTATCAGAATAATTTACTTAAAACCGTTAAATAGTGGAGAAATAATATTGTTCAAATTAGTTACTTTGACAATCAAATGACCGCTACTCTGGAAGAGATAAACGTTTCGAAGTCCGATTTGCAGCAAACAATTTCTCTTGAATATACCTTTCATTTGTTACCAAACTCGACCTAGGCTTACGTTGAAGAGTTTCGTTCAACTCATCGCGGGCCGTTCCCCCCCTGAAAAGATGAAATGTCGCTAATGGCGTCAAAAAGTATGTTCTTAGTAAACAGGATTAATTACAAGATTTCACTTTTACAAGTGAAGTGATACAAAAGTTGTGAAAACGTTTCCATACTTTTATCCACCCTGTGTAGTTGTTAACAATGAACATTCTATAGGATATTAACGAAAAGACCAGTTTTTCTGCGTATTTCCTGTGGCGTACATGTTTTCTAAAAACCAAACGGTAAAGAATAATCGTACTTGAAACTATGTACCTATCGTTATCCTTTACAAGCGTGACAGTCAACTTAACATGGAAAGTCTGGCAACTTCCTCTAAAGTCTACTTTAACAAACTACTATAATTCATCCAGACGGCAAAACGAAGTACTACATCATAAATTGTTTATACATGGTCAACCTTTACAAAATTAACAATCGATTCTACAATGGAATCCTTATAAATTCTTGTAGAGTGTACGTTAAGCAAAACTGTACTTCATCTACAAGGAAAAAAACTAAGTACTACGTAATCAATTGTATATATGTTGTCTGAGTTTACAACGTTAACAATCAGCTTACATAGAAATCCTTACAACTTCTTGTAGAATATACTTGAAGCGACTACTGTACTTCACCAAGATAAAAAAAAAAAAAACTATTACATAGTAAATTATACATAGCCTAGTCATATTTTACAAGATTAAAAATCAACTTACAAAGAGATTCTTAAAGTCTTGTACAGAGTCTATTTTAAGCAACTATTGTACTTAACATTAAAAAACGAAGTATTACGTAGTAAATTATGCGTACATCATCGTCCTTTGCAAGATTAACAATCAACTTACAAGGAGATTCTTAAATTATTGTACAGAGTCTATTTTAAGCAACTATTGTACTTAACCTGGATAGAAAAAAACGAAGTATTACATAGTAAATTATGCGTACATCATCGTCCTTTGCAAGATTAACAATCAACTTACAAGGAGATTCTTAAATTATTGTACAGAGTCTATTTTAAGCAACTATTGTACTTAACCTGGATAGAAAAAACGAAGTATTACATAGTAAATTATGCGTACATCATCGTCCTTTGCAAGATTAACAATCAACTTACAAGGAGATTCTTAAATTATTGTACAGAGTCTATTTTAAGCAACTATTGTACTTAACCTGGATAGAAAAAACGAAGTATTACATAGTAAATTATGCATACATCATCGTCCTTTGCAAGATTAACAATCAACTTACAAGGAGATTCTTAAATTATTGTACAGAGTCTATTTTAAGCAACTATTGTACTTAACCTGGATAGAAAAAACGAAGTATTACATAGTAAATTATGCGTACATCATCGTCCTTTACAAGATTAACAATCAATTTACATAGAAATACTTGTAACTCCTTGTAGAGTCTATATTTTAAACAACTACTGTACATCGCCTGGATAACAAATCGAAGTACACGCCTATAAACGACAATCAATAAGGAAATAAATCACCCCAAACCATACTTTCTGTTAAGTATCTGAGTCCATACAAATGGTGACCTTTCTACGTAGCCATTTTTCAACAACGATGACTTCGCAGTCAGTAGGCAAGCTGTTTGTCAGTACACATGTACATTAAATTCGTTTATCTTTAGTTGTATATAGTACAATATGTACAGTAATTAGCGATATAAATAATACTGTGTTGTCATTATATTAACATAAGTAACCAAGAGTAAACGATTCATCTAAAGAATATAACGATTTTGTCAATTAGGTGGGTTTTGAGCTGTATTCTGAAGTGTGTATTGTTCATGTCTTGTTTTAAGTAGTCTGGTAAGCTATTAATACAATTAGCAACCATAAATGATGTTTTGTTTGGGAAGAACAATTGTATTTTTACCCCTTGTGTCGTAATTATGAACTTCACCGTGTGATATCATTCTTTTACAATGGCTCTTACAAAAATTACACAATCCAAAATGTATAATCCGAAAACAGTTCAAACTTTTGATTGGAGAACATGGTCTTTTAAAGTCTTTTTAATTTCAGAACTATTCTTACGTGTTCCTTCAATCGTGTTAAATTTTTGATGGAGGTGCAACCTTAAGCCATATTATATGCTATATGTGACTGAATCCATATTCACATGAAATATAATATTTAAAACTTCCTCAATTCATAGGGACGACCAGCGAGCACAGACTAGAAATAGAGAGGCTTCGTCTATCTAACTAGTATTACCGGCAGTGAATTGTAAAGCCAAATCCACCGTTGAATGGTGTGGGCCAGACGCGAAATCTGCCGCTGACAACGGTAGAGCATTTTAATGTGCACTATTCCAACAAACTACGATCAGGCACACTAAGAATCGACCTAAATTACCAAATGTTGCATATAGAGTGTAGTTTAGTGTTTAACACTAGTGGTGGTATTAAATATTTAAAATTGTATTTATAATAAATGATAATATTAGAACAAATCTCTTAAATTAGTATTTGTGACATGAACAAGTTAGCCTGCGAGGAAAATATATATTTTTTGGTCAAAAAGGTTTTGTCATGGGCAAAATTTTAGCATAAGAGTTGTTAGTTCTATTCTGTGCTCGCTGTGGACGATATTCTTTTTAAGGAGAAAATACCGGAATTGACTCTTGAAACTACGTAATCAATGTGATTGTGCCAACTAAGGCACATTGAAATTTATTTTCAATTCCAAGAAGTTTGTTTGGCTGACTTTGTTATTTTCCTCTGGAATAATGCAAATATTTGGATCCAATATATTCCTGTTAGGTACTGTAGAAAAGCAAATGCAGTTTGTTTTTTTGAAAATAAAAAAAAAGGTTTTTAACTTTTAATTTAAGTTTTTTATTTAAAAAGTATTGTTGGAGTTTTGCTAGTTCTACGGTAAAATGAGCATCTAGTTCTAACTTCGTTTTAGCAGAAACAAATAGGTTCAAATCATCCGCGTACAAGCAGATATCACTTTTAACATTCTTAACTGTATTTATCAATCAATGACGGCATACCTTGCAAGTAACAAAAGAAAAGTAGAGGCCTCATAATTGACCCTTGGAGAACTAACTCCATGCTTAATTTGTTGTTCAGTAGATGAAAAGTTTAAACCCTGATTTTTCAGAGTGTAAGTCAACAAATTGCAGTTTATTAGTGTGGTATGACCTAAACAAAATTAACAAAACCCCTTTTTAAGCAAGCATTTCATGTTGCGTCCTTACCATACTGATAAAACTATATATCAAGAGCAATGTATTTGGTAGTTAGGCCTATGGATTTAACCCTACATGAATATTAGCTTACAAGACGAAGAACACAATTACCTTAAATAGACATGGTTCGCGTTCAAAATTGCGTGAGTAACAACGATTTTGATTGTATCGCTGTCAATGATTACTAATTATTTTTCAAAGGAAAAAACACAAATAGTTGCGAGTTGACATCCCTAATGAGCGCCAGTCCCTCCACCGTGGCGGTGGGGTCGTCATTATATCACCCAGCCCTTCACTCCTCGCCCTGTATTACGTCAATGGGCATCCACTCTCGGAAAATATCACATTTCACTGCCACCCCACCCATTTATTATTCTTTGTCTATTACCGCTCTCGATTGCAACCCTTTCCGAGTCCGTTAGTTTCTCTCGCCAACTCTTTCTTTCCAACCCTTTCTCGATTTTCGGAGTTCTGCACGTTTACGGTCGCCCTGTACACCTGCGCTCCCTCTACACTCCCAGGTTTCCAACGACGTATTTTACGGAAACACAAAGGCCAGACTGTGAATATTTCTATTTTGCGGCATTGGGCCCCGTTCTGAATTACATTCCCACGCCTGTCGAGCCGTGGACCTCAACCGTTTAATGTTTTCTGACAAATAAAACGTGTTTTAGCTGAACAAAACTGGTTCAATTCCCTCATTATATTGGCGGTGCGAAATAATAACTTTTACCGAAATTCTATCGGTTCTTAAAACCCAACCGATATATAAAAAATGTGTGGATTGAAGTAGGCTATTTATAAATAAATGTATTACAATGAAAAGGGAGTTACGTTGGACATTTTCACATTATCTGCTGTATATGCTTGATGGAATTGCTTTATTTTCACATTAGTTGAAAAATTTTCAGTGTTTCACCAAGTAAATAAAACTAATAACTAAAGCATATTACTCTGTCAGCGCAAAAATTATGTGTACTCCAATTTGAAGCTTGCATGCTGGAGAGTAAGAGACCTTCTAGACCAGTACACAATTGTCTTCCTCAATTAATTTTACGTCAAGATATACATGTTAAGTTTTAATCATTTTTATCCTAGTTGGAACAAAAAAATAACGAAACTTTCACTAGTTTTCACTGACCATCGAATTTACATTTTTATTAAAAACCCGTTATTCTATTGCATTCATATTTTAATATGTTGCTCACCGGAATGTTTTCAAAAAGTTTGATAAGTTTCAGAATTTTAAATTTATAAGAAAAATAAATGGTCCCAAAGAATTGGCAGAACTTTCCCCTATATTAAACAAAAAACAAACAAAAAAAGAAAAAATCAAAACCAGTTTCGTTCCTAAATATGTTTTTTATAACTAAAAAACAAGTCAAGTTAGAGGACATGCAGTTTTCACTAAAATATTTTAAATTGTAGTTCATAGCTTTCCTTAAAACTTAATCAAAATCTTTTGAGTATATTTTTGAGAAAGTTCCAATTTTGAATTTTTTTGTCCATAAAAATAAAAAAATACTAACATTTCAAAAAAATAAAAAATGGTCTGGAGATATTGCCTAATACTCCTACACACCAAATTTCATAAAAATGTATTCATACGTTTGGTATCCAGCGAACTGCACAACACACAGAGACACACATACGGACATACACAAAAAGGTTTTTTTTTAGTTCAAGAGACCCTAAAATGGATTTTTAGACCAACTTGTAAAAACATTTTTGACGATCACAATACTTCCTTCATGCTAACGCATATGGGAGAAAGTAGTACGTGAAAACCAACCTTGCCAAGGCTTTCTTCTTATACTTCTATACTTTTTGAGAATCGTTATAACTTTACAATTTAACATATATAACTAGATCTGCATATAGCTTGTGGTGACTGTATGATTTGGATAAAAAATTTAATATAAATTTACGTTAAATTCATGTTCATAATGTAAAAATCATGTTCACACCCTTAACTGCAGAAGATATGGGGTTGACTTATCGTGAATAGAACTTGTTATTTTGGTTAGTCAAAAGTTGTTGTTATTGATTTTTACTATTAGTTTGTCATCTTTACAATTACTATTTCTACTACTGTTTCTGACCATAATGCTAGTCTTAGACATAATGGTTACGATAGTATCTATTCACTTTGTCTGCCATTATTGTATTGTATATTTTGTAAAATGGAGTTTTCCGTAAATAAATAGAGTTAAACATAATGTTTATATTGTTAGGTTCGAGTGAACAATATTACGTTTGTCCATTTACATTTTTTTTTAAGTATGAACAGTAAAACAAATTTACAAATTTTCAAAAGATACGCGGACATTTAAGTTGACCCAGTCGCGAACCAAATACTACTGTACTTAAACCAAACCGAACAAGTTTCACTAGTCCACAATCTCACTGTAAAGTAGTCCAATATTGTTGGTGCATGTATTTGGTAGCGTAGTTGGTTCGATCCCAGCTTCATGTGCTGAAGGTTCTCAGTTCGATCCCAATCAGAGTCAATACATTTTGAGAAGGATCAGCTGATAACCAGCGGCTGTTCATTTGTCACTGGGCTATTAATTAATGACACTTTCTAAGGAATAGTCGGCCTTAGTTTGTAACAATGACTACATTTCGCTCATCTACACTCACACACTCATTCGAAATCCATATTCGCCCATATCTTGACGATCGGCGTCTTATGAATAAATAAATAATTTATCCACCTTGTTGACTAGAATGTTTTGCCACTACTGGCTGATCCGAGCTGATCCCTCACCCCACCCCCGACCATCGACCGCTAACGACGTGAATTCTCCCCATTACCCGAGCACAATGATTTCATTACTCTATCACCCTACTCATTAGAATTAATCAAATGTCGGCGGGTGGAGCCTTCGGATCGGTTTATCCACAGGTCGGTGGTCACAAACAGAGGGTATTACATCCCCTCACAACTACTGTTGCTGCACAACTTGTGCCAAGGAACGGTTCGTGTCACTGAACGTGTTGGGCCTGTTTGAAAACAATTACAGGCATTCGTTAAATGGGTTAACTAGGAAACTGGTTTCACCTCTCTGTTCTATATTAACTTTGTAAACGTCCTCTTTGACTAAATACAAAACTGATTTCACAAGTGTTTCCTTCGTTCACTGTCGGTCAATACTGTAAACCTCCCGTCTGGCTAATTGTAGGACAACAATTTCACCAGCTATGCTTTGAGTAAAGTAAAGTGTATAAAATCGGTTAACATAGGAAACTGGTTCGTGTAAGGTCGGTTGACACTGTGTATTTCCTCATTGGCTAACTACGAAACTGATTCGTGTAAGATCGATTAACTCTGTGTACTTCCTCAGGCTAACTAGGAAACTGGTTCGTGTGTACTTCCTTATTGGCTAACTAGAAAACTGGTTCGTGTAAGATCGATTAACTCTGTGTACTTCCTCAGGCTAACTAGGAAACTGGTTCGTGTAAGGTAATTAAACTATGTGTACTTCCTTATTGGCTAACTAGAAAACTGGTTCGTGTAAGATCGATTAACTCTGTGTACTTCCTCAGGCTAACTAGGAAACTGGTTCGTGTAAGGTAATTAAACTATGTGTACTTCCTTATTGGCTAACTAGAAAACTGGTTCGTGTAAGATCGATTAACTCTGTGTACTTCCTCAGGCTAACTAGGAAACTGGTTCATGTAAGATCGATTAACTCTGTGTACTTCCTCAGGCTAACTAGGAAACTGGTTCGTGTAAGGTAATTAAACTATGTGTACTTCCTTATTGGCTAACTAGAAAACTGGTTCGTGTAAGATCGATTAACTCTGTGTACTTCCTCAGGCTAACTAGAAAACTGGTACGTGTAAGATCGATTAACTCTGTGTACTTCCTCAGGCTAACTAGGAAACTGGTTCGTGTAAGGTAATTAAACTATGTGTACTTCCTTATTGGCTAACTAGAAAACTGGTTCGTGTAAGATCGATTAACTCTATGTACTTCCTCAGGCTAACTAGGAAACTGGTTCGTGTAAGGTAATTAAACTATGTGTACTTCCTTACTGGCTAACTAGAAAACTGGTTCGTGTAAGATCGGTTACCCCCGTGTACTTCCTCAGGCTAACTGGTCGGTTAACACTGAGTACTTCCATTTTGGCTAACTAGGAAACTGGTTCGTGTAAAGTCGGTTAAACACTGTGTACTTCCATTTTGGCTAACTAGGAAACTGGTTCGTGTAAGGTCGGTTAACACTGTGTACTTCCATTTTGGCTAACTAGGAAACTGGTTCGTGTAAGGTCGGTTAATACTGTGTACTTCCTCATAGGCTAACTAGGAAACTGGTTCGTGTAATGTCGGTTAACACTGTGTACTTCCATTTTGGTTACCTAGGAAACTGGTTCGTGTTAGGTCGGTTAACTCTGTACTTCTTAACTATGATCCTATTCTTTGAGGCCATTTATTCCTTGTAAAGTATTTTAAAAAGTGACGAACAAACGCAGAGAGTAGCTTACAACAATTCGGTGAGTGGCCGTGAATGTGGCCACTACAGCAGGCCGTGGTGCCAACAAAAACACAGCCACTGCACCAGCTGGCAGATAATTGACACAGCTGATTAAATAATGGCTGATAGACCGACGACTGTCCATTCTAGTGGTTCGGCGTTTGGCAACAACTTAGCGCTGAAAAACATATTAACAGCATCACTTCATTACAAATAAGTAATTCTTTATCTTTTCCCTATCATATATTCTTGTTTCATTCCAGTGGGAACATTTTTAATCGTTTACCACAGCTGGTATTCAGTAGAAATAGCTGTTTGCATTCCAATTCTTAATTTCCATACTTACTGCGGTAGTTTACTGTACTGTTCTCAACTCTCCGAGTTTACATAAATGCTTGTTGTTTTTAAGTTAAAGAGAATTTCGATTCCAACAGATCTGTAACAGTAACAAACTGGTCATAGCCAACCACTTACCCCTTCTTTCTTAGAACGGTATCCTTACAAGACAACAACTAACGGTGACTCAGTAGCTAAGAAGACGGACTGCGGTGGGCAAGACCCAGAGTTCGAAATCCCATCTGAGCTATTCATCGATACTTTACTCGTTGAATCAAATTCACAGGCCCATGAGAACAGGCGAGTGAAGCTTATAAATTGAGAAAAAAATTCTGGAACAGTTTGCATTTGTCCTCTAATAAATCATTTGTAACTATCAATAACAAAATATCATAGATGAAGTGTTTGGAGGATAGAAGGAACTGGTCGCTCTACTTCTATCTACAAAGGGCAGTAAATAGGTTATTTGCTACGTGTATACTGGACCCAGATGTTCAACCAGATACAGACACAATAGGCCCAATTTTCCAGCAGATCGGCAGCCGAACAAACACGGCGTCCTTCACAAAGGGACTGTCACAACGTTATCTTAGCGGTCGTCAAGAGGGCTCGGCCAGCCGGATAACACGCGGCTGTGGAGCCTCTCCCAAACACCAACACGCTACAGGGTTCTTAAAGTAGGCCTATACCCTCCCGTCTGATGAGATGTAGGACGTCACCGCGTCCCACCGTGAGTTCACCACCTCTCATTAGCCATCGTGTCGCATCATAATCATCACTGCATGTCGTAATCAACACAACGTTATTGTTCTCGAGCATATATCCTTCGGCCTGCTTTACTCCATACTTGCCATCTCTCTTTTTGAACACTCAAGTTTTCAACTGGCCACACAACGTTTCTCCTATTAAATCTCTCCATGACCATTATCGTTTCCCTTATCCTTAACAGCCGTGACTGATAACAGCGTTCTATATTCTTTTAAGAAGCGGCTGGTGTGATAAGATATTCGGATGTCTTCCAACCTCAATTCCGGTCAGCAAAAACTGTTCGCCATAAGATCAATGTTAAATTTTCTCTAATCAAGCAAAAAAATCCTAGCTCCACTGGTGGTCTTTTACAGCGTTTGTTCACCATTTCATTTTACCGATTTAAATGTCGGAAAGTTCTTGAATAAATGCTTAATGTTGATTGATATTTGTTAGAGGTTTCATTTCAATTATGTTTTTAAATTAGAACGTTTTGTAGTACGAGTATCACAAATATTTAAAATAAATAAATAAAATACCGGTAAGCTAAGAAATCAAAATTCTCCATAACAGTAATTACATAATTATACATCAAACATAGGTAATTTTATCGGGATAATACGCAAAATATTGCCTAATCAGTGTAATATTGGCCTTACAGGGAATATAACCAAGAGGCCGACCACTCCGAATCCCGGATAATGAGCCCGAACGGAATCAATGTCCGACCAAGCAAAACAAGTAAAAATAATGTATGACAGTTTAACAATTCGGGCTCACTGTCCGGATACCGACCACTCCAATAACACCTTCAAACTATCAAACCAAAACATGTAACGCCAGCTTTACGAAGTAGTCAATACGAAATGGCGATTGAAAATAGAAGAATTCCAAACACGATACTTTCTTAGAGAAGATTCTCGATGTCGTTCTATACGGACAAAACCCCTTAAAAGGCACTATAGCACGTAGTTACATAAGCTACCTTCCAATAGTTTTTACACCAATATAGACGGCATTGCGATCGACTTACTCAAGTGGTTTACGAGGAAACGACCGGCTGTAATTGGGTGATAACGGACACGTGTTCGGAATGGCATCCGCCACGACACGGCCAGAGGGAATGGAATCCGGGAATTATAGTGTGTCGGCGTTATCAGTGCAGGTGGCCTGCTATCTGATGGTGCGACATCTCTGACACCCCCCACACCACACCCGACCGGTCTTCCACAGACCACACAACATTGACCTTTTCTCTAACTAAACACCATTTCCTCGATATCCAAAGTCATTGCGCTAGATGATAAAAAGTGAGTATCTGAAATATTCAGTGTGGGGCTTAACCTTAGGCTACTAAGGCATTTTCACAAGTTATAGCCTATGCGTAAAACACAAAGATGTATAGAGATATATGTGAGCTAGTACATTCCTTAGGAAGTTGGCCTCTAATCAATGGCAACACAGTTTTTAAGTCTCTTAATTCATAAAATGTGAAATCGTGTTTAACAGCAAATGATTCCCAACGTCGGAAAACACATTTTAATTGGCATAAATAGATTTACGCTTTCACATCTTATAGTCATGTTTGCGAAATAAGAAGGGTCGATAGTACTTATACTCATCCAAAATTACAACATTTAACTCAACTCTCTCAATTAAGGAGCTTATCACGTCAGCCCCTCTTGCAATAGATTATCTTAAATCTTAGAATATTATCTTAAAACCCACAGCTTTTTTTCAAACTTTTTGTAACAAAACTCTATTGAATATACAATGATACAAGTAGTTGACGTGTGTATGTATGGGATACTGGCCCATACTAAATATAACCACAGAGAAGAAAGAAACATATGTCGCGTCCAATAGTGTGCCGAGTTAGTATGTCGGGTAGGGTACATATTTCTCCAGTTCGCCAGGGATAGTACGGCCAGCACATTGTTGGCCATCGCAATATTGTCCCCAAATCATCAAGGATAAACGTAGTAATTATTAAAACAGATGTACAATATTGTAATCTATATATACCTGACAATGAGACATTCGCTGCGCCCGTAAGAAAATGAACTAGGTTTCTTTATCTCTGTGCATTGTTACCATCCCTGATCACCGCTTAGATCGCACAAAAGAGTCAAGTTAGAAATATCGCACATAAGAGAGTGGTTCCAGCAATTTGATTTAGTTTACATACCAGCAACCAGTTTACATACCAAGAAAAGAGGAAACATGGTTGAGTTGCATGGTTAAATTCCATTATGGTTCCAAGTTCCTACAAGAATATTGGATATCTCTCGATTCACAGTGACTCTTCGAGACTATGAGGCATCAGATATCGAATCCCCCTTAGCACAACGAACTTGTGAGGTAGTTATACGAATCCAAGGCTTTAGATGGGTAAAGAAAACCCCTCAGGTCTCTCAATTCCGAGATAAAAATGCATAAGTTTTGTGATTGGATCAATTGTCGGTGTATCAATTGTACTTCACATGTTGGTGAATTTTGAGGGCTAGTTTTTCGAGCATCACACGATTTCCATGTGTGATTTAAATAAATTCAAATAAAGAATAGCATTCTTTGTTTAAAGAACTCTAAAACTATTAAATTTTGAAAGGAAGCAAGAGAAAGTTAGATAATCTCCAAATCTACCTAATCCACTTACAGGAGACAAAAGGAGCAAGGAGGAACTGTTGACGGTGATCAAGTCGGACAACGCTAATCAGGCGAGACGGGGGTTGGATGAACACATTAGACACGCCTGCCAGGCCGATTACAGGCCACGGCTGGAGACTGTCACAGGCCATCAACAGGGCACGCAACAATTCAATCTACCGTAAACAGGTACAACTTGTAGTCGGCAAGTAGGCAAAAACAACATTTATTTGGGAATCCAAAATCTCTTGGAAATTGGGTGGTTCCATGTGTCGGAGATTGGCTCAGTAGGCAAAAACATTTATTTGGGAATTCAAAATCTCTTGGAAATTGGGCGGCTCCATGTGTCGAAGTTTGGCTCAGTAGGAAAAAACATGTCTATGGAAATCCACAATATCTTGTATTTTGAGCGGTACTATAAGTCGGGGATGGCTTCAGTGAGGAAAACATTTCTTTGGGAATCCACAATCACTAAGACTTGGGTGGTTCAATAAGTTTTATTCCCACAGAGAAACACCATTTTTCTAAATCACCAAAACTTTGGGTAGTTCAATAAGTTTTGTTCCCACAGAGAAACACAGGTTTTCTTAAGGAATCCATAATTATAAGTGATTTGGATCGTCTTGGATGATAGGCGAAAGTATCATACAGTACTTAAATATATATTAGGCAGACTTCACGTATTCATCCATCGGATACATTAACAATTTGGTTATAATAGTTGTATTTGTACTTCCGATATATATATATATATATATATATATATATATATATTCATGTTTGTCGGAACTCCTTGAATAAAATCACGTAACTCGGTAAAAGCTCGTTGATTGCATAGTTACCAGATCAAATAGTTCAAATTCAATTTGTTTCAACTTGAATTCAACTCATACAATCAATTATAAATTACAAATTCATATACCCTACACAGAGTAAATAACCACCACTCTAGATTCCAGCAAATTGAAGGAAAATCTTGGTGGTACTAATAGCCTACATTTTGAAGGATTAATGCATGAATATGCTATTTAACAAGTTTAAATATTATAATTAAAGTTCCTACACAGTTGTATATAATATATACAAAATACACGATAGCAAAGAAATTTTATGAGTGACTTTTGAAATTATTGGATGGAAGGTATGTACATTATATTGTAAAGTGCAGTGAAAATATAGTTCACTGAGGTTATTTCTCAGTCTCAGAATACAAAAAGGCCAAATTTAAAATCTATTTTCTAATTAAATTGAACTGAGCTATGGAGGGTCACAGGGATCTATTCTCAGTCCACTCATGTTTCTAATTTATTTCAATGACGTTGGATCATCACTATACGATGGGAATATATCGTTCATGATACGACTTTTTGTTTCAGCTCAGTCACAGTGAAATCTAAAACATCAAACTTTTGTTGATCTCAACAATTGCGTCCAAAATATTAACATCAACCTCAAGACAAATTTTGAGAAATCAACAAGTTTGAATTTTTCTTTGTGCCCCACTGACAAACAGTGTGGTCCTGCAGTAATGCTGGCAGACACTGCTGGAAGAGATCGATTAAACAAGATTCCTTGGCATACTCCTGAATAAAGGGTTGACATGGAACGATAACAGAAATTCTCTAAGTGTCAAATTATCCTGTCATTTATGTGTTGAGATATTTAGCCAAATACTGCTCAATTCAGTTTCTGATGGCAGCATATGTCATCAGCCCTCACAGGCTGTTGTTGTTCACTTTATCAACGATTACAAAATGCTCCAACGTTGACAGACTAGGGGGTTTCCCCTAATAAAATGTGAAGAGTGAAAATACGATTACCCTCTCAAACGTTTCTTTTCACGTGTTTTAAGTTGTTTGTTCTAAGTGTAAATAATGTTTTTTGGTTATTCACAATTAGCGTACATCTATAACAGATATTGTGAAGGCACTTTCCACAGCTGATCAAACCCAAAATTACATTATTCAGTTCAAACAACTAAAAAAACATTCAGTGCATAAAGATTTATTTACAACAGGTCTTCGCAAACAGGTTATAAGATAAAACATAACATACTGACGATTAAATAAATAGAGGCTGGCAGGGAAGATAAACAAGGGGAAATGCCAAAATGCTATAAACAGCGTGACATAAAGAGTGTGGACTCCACGCTGGGCCGGCACGACGGGTGACACCTCTATATAGACGCACGTCGTGGCATTCCAGCGGATAATGACGAGGCCTCGAGGCCTACATCCACGTACAAACATAAACAATGTACACACTTTACATAGGTACAAACCGTATACATGTCAGTTGTCCAGTCAAACTGTTGATCTATTAAATAAATTAAAGGAGGGACTGACAAGGTGCTGGCTCTGTCATCGCATGGTAAAGTAAAGAAACGACTCCTCAAACTCGACATACATGCAACGCACTATCGGATGCAACCTCATTCCTTTCTGGCTTTACCTAACGAAGCCGATTTGATTCAAAGGTCAATTCTTGAAGTCCAACAACCGATTATGCCTCTTGTGAAAAAATTATTTTACAGTACTTTAAATATTTTCTGACCGACCATCTAATTGAAATTATGTTTGTTGACAGTTAGTCATATGCTCGTGGAAAGTTAATTATAATGATTACTATTCCTTAGTCGGGACAAGTTGAATTACTTTACAAGTAAACCAGCTGCTCCATGGTCAACGTTTTCAATACTTACCGGTCTTTAACACTTACTACTGTATAAACAGACTGTCCAAAGCAATGAACTTGAAGTAGACGCGCGCCTGTGCTGCTATCTAACCGTGATGTAATTTAAATAAGCGCTCGGACGACTGTTTGGCGTAGGAGCTAAGCTAATAGTCACTTCAACGTGTGCTGGAAAGAGAGAAAGAGACAGGAAGACAGTTGGCGCTACCTGTGAACACCGAACATGAACTAATTTTACCAAACAGGGAAATCGGCTTTATGGGACCCATTTGAGCAGACAGTCTTCTTACTTCTATAGTAAATGCTTTTATTAAATAAACGCTCTTATGTTGTAAAGGAGTAATCCAAATGACTTGAGAGCTAAAACTCCTTATTTCCTGAGTTTTAAGAAATACTACATGATAATAGTCTGCTCATTTAATAGTATTGAAATTAAACTCACTGTATTTTATAAACTTTAATACTACGTGAATGACTCGATCGATAAAAATATTAACTAGGTATATAAGGAAAAGATTCCAACAAGCCGTTTCTGTGGTGTAGTAATACAATTCAGCTACTCGGGGCTTAAATGTTGCGATGTGTTCTATTCTCAGCCGAAATTGGTTACCATCGGTGTGGACATCAATAGAGAAAAGTAACCCTATAGGTAAGGTGTCCGTTCATGGGTGAAGGTGATGGCCAGGTTTCATGTATTGTACAGAAGAGAGAAGTTAGTTTCAGGCTTGTCAGTTATCTGAACACCAAACCAATACCACGTAGTTCGTACCCTTACTAATAATCTGACTACCTTAGTAGTAACTGACATCGTTCACAACTGACATTCCTCATGTCTTCACACGATCATAGTCTAATGTTGATAAATTGCGTTGTAGATAGGGATGGCAACGATATATCGAAAATAACGATAAATATGTTTAGATAAATCGATATATTAGTATCCATATTTTCTTTAAATATATCGGCCATATCGATATTTTCTTTCGATATATCGGCCATATCGATATTTTCTTTCGATATATCGCCCATATCGATATTTTGGCCCGATATATCACTAAATATTTCCGTTATTCTCTCTCCTCAAAAGCATGATGATTCGAAAAAACATTTAAATTGCATCTTATGCGTACAAAACATGCATTGAAATAATAAATTAACTTTACTTAATTTCTTTACCTGATGTTAACGCACTTATTCATTTTATTGATCCAATGACTTCTGCAAGAACACTCACTCGTTAAAAAAAATCTGTTTTCTAAAGCTGTAAACACTGTAACGGAAAAACGAAACGGATTGAGTGAACAATGGATTTTCAAACTATTATTTTAAAATTGTGTCCTGACAAGTATTGGAAGTATGTTTAGTGAATTAATTTGTTTAGTTTTTAGTGTTTATAAGAAGTCTCAGGGAGTTTTTAAATATGAAAAAATGATATTATTATTACATTATTCTTTTATAATTAACATAATAATTTAAGGTATAATAATAACAATAATAATAATCTTTATTCTTCTCATACAACGTACATATTTTACATAGCAAAACATAACAATACTACAAACATAGTCATTACAATAGACTACATAAGAAATAAAATACAACATAACAACCAAAAAAAATTAAGAACAGTAAGTCTAATATATATGCCAAGTCTGACCTTCATATTATAAAGAAATAGACAGTGATGACACCAGTGAAAAACAAAGAAGTAACCCTCCATGGCTGTGTGGAGGAGCACTTAGAAATTTATAGAAACGTTATTTAATGCTTTAATAATGCTGTAGACTAATTAGTGAGACGTAAGTCTACATTCATTATTTAAATAAATTATTTTTGTGTCAGGTTGTTTCTTTATTATTAATTATTCCTTATTATTATTATTGATATTTTGAATTGTGATCATTCAACGCCACAAACCATATATATCGATATATTTCTTCCGGTATTATCGTTAGATCGATATTTGATTTGCGATATATTGATAATTCGATATATGGATATGTTGAAAATATTTGCCATCCCTAGTTGTAGATACAGTAACAGACAGCCTCCGAGAGCACTTCATACGATCGATGGACGGACGGACGGACAAACGAGAGCATGGACAGGTTTGACGAGGTGTGAAGGCTACCCATTAACTGCCATTTTATGACAACGTCCTCAATCAGCAATCTGTCATTTGCATTAACTACCTCCGGGATCGTACATGAGCGCAGACAACGGTTTTCAATTTGACACGAATTAATGCACGCATACGACGTGTTATACGTATATCGGTCAATCTGTCCACTACATGTACACTTGACGAGGCGATTCACTTTAGGTCCTTGTAGTCAGTTGTTCAGAAGCTTGAACCTGAGAAACCGTTCAACGAGAACCTGAAGATGGATTTTTAAAATTCAAAACGCATAGTCAAGTTTCTACAAGTGGACATTGACTGAGATACGTAAGAATCATCTGTCCAGGGCTAAAATGACAGATTTTGAGACGAAGTTTCGTTTTCAATTTATTTGATATTTTCAGGTTATTGAATCACATTACCTTATTTTATCACCAGAAGAATGTTCATTAGAATTTTCTAAGTTAGGTTAAGCTGTTCATGAATAAAGAAAAAAATTATACTTGGGCGTTTCAAGTAAATATATACTTGATTTTTTTAAAACTACATTCTGTAGTCTAGTACGAGAAGTTTACATTACTATAGCAACTACTACAAATACAGAATGTAGGCTTCCACGAAACTTTACACCACCGCAGAGAAAAAGGAAACAGAGAACACTTTCTTATGGCCGCAGCGGACTCTTAAGTGGCAGTTATAAATATAATACTAAATGTACATCTTAATAAAGTTTTAATAACAACTACGTTAATCCTTCAGGATTAGGAGGGATTGAGGGAGGGAGACTGACAAGGGGCTGGCTGGCCCTGCTACCGCAAGACAAACTAGAAAAATAATTACTCGGCACACGCTCAGCGCATTATTGGATGCGACCTCTCTTTCTATCTGCTCAGTAACACCACCCACGACACAACCTTACCTACGGAAAGCGCTGAGGCCTGAGACTGTCACAGTCCGATCACACACAGGGCTTGTTCCACGTTAGAAACCAGCAAAACTTCACTGTATTCATATATCCGCCAAAGTGGCCTGTACTATAGGGTGGTTAATGAGGTGAATCGATCTCAAAAACACCCTCCGAGACAATGGGGCGGCGATGTCTGCCTTGGAAATGGCCCGGCGTCCGGCTCGCCAATATTTGCCAACCACTCGAGGGAGCGTGTAGAGTGGTCGCCACTGCCAAAGGGCGTTCAACCGACCTTTCAAGGACCCAGGGGGAGGCTGTACAACGAAGAAAGGAAAGACATCCATTCTGATGATCTGTAATAGAAATTTAATTCTCAGCTAGTTCCTCGATGCTTCATACTCGAATCACCAAAAACATGTTGGAAGGCAACAGTTGTTTACTCCCGAACTGTTTATCCATGATGGGGTTACTTAAATCACGCAAGTTCGTAACAAAGACTACATCAATACATTCACGACCGTAATAGGCCCAAGTGTCACTAAGATAAAGTCTGGGAGCAGATCCTGTTGTCGACCAAACACTAGTAGTGTGTTGGCAAGATGGCGACAGCGGGCCAGTCCAGCCGTTGACAGGGCCTCATTCATCATCTGCTTATTGCCACTAACCGAGTGCTTCTATTAGCCTAATGATGTGTTTGGTTAAGCTGTACTATTTGTCTTCTCCGGATCATAACTGTCTTGTTTTTCAGTGGTTGACGACCTCTGTTTTGGCTGTCTAATTTAGTCAAAGAAAAAAGGCACTTGAGTATCGCTGGGCCAAATAGGTCACTTGGAACCTGCCGATGGAACGACCGGGAGTTGGTGTGAATGGAGTAAGGCCGGGACACTGCTGCTAGTCCGTCCACTCTCGCACTTAATAGGTCACTTGGAACCTGCCGATGGAACGACCGGGAGTTGGTGTGAATGGAGTAAGGCCGGGACACTGTTGCTAGTCCGTCCACTCTCGCACTAAATAGATCACTTTGGAACCTGCCGATGGAACGACCGGGAGTTGGTGTGAATGGAGTAAGGCCGGGACACTGCTGCTAGTCCGTCCACTCTCGCACTTAATAGGTCACTTGGAACCTGCCGATGGAACGACCGGGAGTTGGTGTGAATGGAGTAAGGCCGGGACACTGCTGCTAGTCCGTCCACTGTCGCACTAAATAGGTCACTTGGAACCTGCCGATGGAACGACCGGGAGTTGGTGTGAATGGAGTAAGGCCGGGACACTCCTGCTAGTCCGTCCACTCTCGCACTAAATAGGTCACTTGGAACCTGCCGATGGAACGACCGGGAGTTGGTGTGAATTGAGTAAGGCCGGGACACTGCTGCTAGTCCGTCCACTCTCGCACTAAATAGGCGACTTTGGAACCTGCCGATGGAACGACCGGGAGTTGGTGTGAATGGAGTAAGGCCGGGACACTGCTGCTAGTCCGTCCACTCTCGCACTAAATAGATCACTTTGGAACCTGCCGATGGAACGACCGGGAGTTGGTGTGAATGGAGTAAGGCCGGGACACTGCTGCTAGTCAGTCCACTCTCGCACTAAATAGGTGACTTTGGAACCTGCCGATGGAACGACCGGGAGTTGGTGTGAATGGTGTAAGGCCGGTACACTGCTGCTAGTCCGTCCACTCTCGCACTAAATAGGTGACTTTGGAACCTGCCGATGGAACGACCGGGAGTTGGTGTAAATGGAGTAAGGCCGGGACACTGCTGCTAGTCCGTCCACTCTCGCACTAAATAGGTCACTTGGAACCTGCCGATGGAACGACCGGGAGTTGGTGTGAATGGAGTAAGGCCGGGACACTGCTGCTAGTCCGTCCACTCTCGCACTAAATAGGTGACTTTGGAACCTGCCGATGGAACGACCGGGAGTTGGTGTGAATGGAGTAAGGCCGGGACACTGCTGCTAGTCCGTCCACTCTCGCACTAAATAGATCACTTTGGAACCTGCCGATGGAACGACCGGGAGTTGGTGTGAATGGAGTAAGGCCGGGACACTGCTGCTAGTCCGTCCACTCTCGCACTAAATAGGTGACTTTGGAACCTGCCGATGGAACGACCGGGAGTTGGTGTGAATGGAGTAAGGCCGGGACACTGCTGCTAGTCCGTCCACTCTCGCACTAAATAGGTGACTTTGGAACCTGCCGATGGAACGACCGGGAGTTGGTGTGAATGGAGTAAGGCCGGGACACTGCTGCTAGTCCGTCCACTCTCGCACTAAATAGATCACTTTGGAACCTGCCGATGGAACGACCGGGAGTTGGTGTGAGTGGAGTAAGGCCGGGACACTGCTGCTAGTCCGTCCACTCTCGCACTAAATAGATCACTTTGGAACCTGCCGATGGAACGACCGGGAGTTGTTGTAAATGGAGTAAGGCCGGGACACTGCTGCTAGTCCGTCCATTCTCGCACTAAATAGGTCACTTGGAACCTGCCGATGGAAACGACCGGGAGTTCGGTGTGAATGGAGTAAGGCCGGGACACTGCTGCTAGTCCCGTCCACTCTCGCACTAAATAGATCACTTTGGAAACCTGCCGATGGAACGACCGGGAGTTGGTGTGAGTGGAGTAAGGCCGGGACACTGCTGCTAGTCCGTCCACTTCTCGCACTAAATAGATCACTTTGGAACCTGCCGATGGAACGACCGGGAGTTGTTGTAAATGGAGTAAGGCCGGGACACTGCTGCTAGTCCGTTCCACTCTCGCACTAATAGATCACTTGGAAACCTGCCGATGGAACGACCGGGAGTTGGTGTGAATGGAAGTAAGGTAAGGCCGGGACACTGCTGCTAGTCCGTCCACTCTTGCACTAAATAGATCACTTTTGAACCTGCCGATGGAACGACCGGGAGTTGGTGTGAATGGAGTAAGGCTGGGACACTGCTGCTAGTCCGTCCACACTCGCACTAAATAGATCACTTTGGAACCTGCCGATGGAACGACCGGGAGTTGGTGTGAATGGAGTAAGGCTGGGACACTGCTGCTAGTCCGTCCACACTCGCACTAAATAGGTCGAAAAGTGTGAAAATCTAAGTGCACACTAAAATAAATCAATGGCGTCTAACCGGCTACAAAGATCTACAGCGAAGAAGACTTCTTAACCTGACTTAATTATTTATTATAATATCTGAAGACAAGACATAAAAAAAAAACTTCAGTTCAGAACAAATATTTTCATAATACAACAAAACATTATCTATTCATATTAATAAAAAGTAAATTATATCCCTACTTTGCTCTTTCTAACGTTGAGATTTTGAACTATTTATATACATGAAAACTTGAATCAATGCGACATCTCCAACTCTTGTACGTCAACAAGTACGGTAGAAACAGTAGACATGTTGAGTATGGAAGGTGTAGGAGTTTTTATCCGTGAGGTCAGGCACAGACCGTCATAAAAGTGTCAACCCAATTGGTTGCTCCTCTGGACGGACTTTTGATCCGCGAGAAGGATAAAGCGAGACTACCGAACAGGGAGGTAAGGCAGCAGATTACCTCCAAAGGGATTTTTGGGGTGAACAACTGGGTGGTTACACCCCGGTCACTCGGCAGAAACATTTCACCTAATAAACAGATATATTTGCTTCAGGTATACTGACTGCAATCGTGTTGACTCTTATTGCAGTTGCCAGATGTCTAAAACTGATCCTGATTACTTTCAGTGTGATTTATTTACTAATTTCATTATTGACTGTGTATAATATAAAATATTGACTAATAATAATGATAATCACCCCATAAGCTTTTTTGTTAAACAACCTAAGTTGCATTGCAATTAAATTTAGAAAGTAAACATAATGTACTTTCTAATAAATCTATATAACTTGGTTAAAAATCTAAATTACAGCTAAATGACAGATATCAACTTTACAAATGAAAAAATCAACATTAAAATTAACAGAGGAAAGGGTGTAATGTTAGGTAAACGGACACCTACCGTCCATATTTTATATAGTAAAATAATTAAATAGCTACATTAAAGGTATAAAAAAATAAACGGACCAATTTAAATGTCATTCAATGAAAGTTAATTCTGCTAACCTACCTCATGATATTTTGAGCTTAAAAGAATTAAAATCGTTGTATTACAACAGTTACAATAATACCTAAATTATGGCTCGAACGCCACTTTTTTTTTACAATTTGACTCCCTGTTAAGCCTAATACAACCAGCTAATTTCTATAATTATGTATAATCAAACTATAAGTAAAGGTAATAAACGTGTAGTTTTTTTTCTTAATTTAAAATAAATATAACGATCTTAATATATTTTTGGTCACTTCCTCGATGTGGGGCAAAATTGTTATATACCCATCTTTAACACTAAGTAAATGATTACGAACAACCTTATGTATGTTATGTAGCTAAACAAAATGGAATAAACAAGTGTTAAAAATCGATACAAAATTTTCAAAGTAACACATTTTAATTTCACTCATTTTCAGACGAACTGCGATGTATATTAAAAATATAGCTTTTAAAATTAGTAGGTACTGTATTGTTATTACGTTTAAAGTGACACTTCATTCAAAAAATTTGACTGAAAAACAATCAAACTAATATTGGTTCCAAAGTTAACATTGTTGCTATAGGAATAAATCTAATATGGATGCCAGCCTCTTTCTCCTTTGGAAATTGAGTTGATGAACCACCAAATGAGTAACATCCGGTACGTGTAAAAGAATGTAGTATGCAAGGATGCCTTCAGTCTGCACGCTGAACTGTTCATTTTAACAAGTTGTGCTATGGAGGCTACTCCAAAAGTGATCGTTGGTCTGCGAGATAAGCAACTGTATTTTGTGCCCATCACCCCAATATTCCTCTTGTCCCTCACTCTCGCCAACCACTTCCATTTTCACTTTCTCCTCCGCAGATCAAAACGCCGCATGAACGCCAAAGAGATTAGTTGGAATATTTTATACCTGACTCCACGGATAACAATTCCGCCTCCCAGGTATGGTATAGCTAGCTAAACAGAATCCCAAGTATGCTAAGGTCTGTCGTCGCCCACCGCCAGGTCTTGGCGAGGTGCGACCATAACTCTGTCCAGGTGAGTTAGACAGAGAGCGTGCGATAAAATTAGTATAAGTGCTGAGGACGAGGTCGAAGGTCAGTGTTTGTCTTGCAGTGCTTGGGTGGCTAATAAGGCTGGCTGATGTATAGCCGACGGGATCTCTCAATTGTACCTGCTCTAGGAATCTCACCTGGCCAATCCTACACGACACGACTGTGGCATCGGGCCAACATCATTGTGTGGCCTATGGTCAACTACTACCGTCTGATACTACGGTATGGTGGAAATGTGGCTGGCTGTGCATCTCTAGGAATCTCACCTGACCTCTCCTACACGACAAGACTGTGGCACCGAGCCATCACCATTGTGTGGTCTATGGATAACTACTACCGTCTGATACTACGGTATGGTGGAAATGTGGCTGGCTGTGCAGCTCTAAGAATCTCACCTGGCCTCTCCTACTCGACACAACTGTGGCACCGAGCCAACACCATTGTGTGTCAATGATCAACTACTACCGTCTGATACTACGGTATGGTGGAAATGTGGATGGCTGTGCAGCTCTAGGAATCTCACCTGGCCTCTCCTACACGACACGGCTCTGGCACCGAGCCAACACCATTGTGTGGTCTAAGGTCAACTACTACCGTCTGATACTATGGTACGGTTTACATGTGGCTGGCTGTGCAGCTCTAGGAATCTCACCTGGCTTCTCCTACACGTCATGGCTGTGTCACCGAGCCAACACCATTGTGTGGTCTATGGTCAACTACTACCATCTGATACTACGGTACGGTGGACATGTAGCTGGCTGTGCAGCTCTAGGAATCTCACCTGGCCTCTCCTACACGACACGACTGTGGCACCGAGCCAACACCATTGTGTGGTCTATGGTCAACTATTACCGTCTGATACTACGATACGATGTACATGTGGCTGGCTGTGCAGCTCTAGGAATCTCACCTGGCCTCTCCTACACGACACGACTGTGGCACCGAGCCAACACAATTGTGTGGTCTATGGTCAACTACTACCATCTGATACTACGGTATGGTGGACATCTGACTGGCTGTGCAGCTCTAGGAATCTCACCTGACCTCTCCTACACGATACGACTGTGGCACCGAGCTAACACCATTGTGTGGTCTATGGTCAACTACTACCGTCTGATACTACGGTACGGTGGACATGTGGCTGGCTGTGCAGCTCTAGGAATCTCACCTGCCCTCTCCTACACGACACGGCTCTGGCACCGAGCCAACACCATTGTATGGTCTATGGTCAACTACTACCATCTGATACTACGGTATGGTGGACATGTGACTGGCTGTGCAGCTCTAGGAATCTCACCTGGCCTCTCCTACACGACACGACTGTGGCACCGAGCCAACACCATTGTGTGGTCTATGGTCAACTACTACTGTCTGATACTACGGGTGGTGGACATGTGGCTGGCTGTGCAGCTCTAGGAATCTCACCTGGCCTCTCTTACACGACACGGCTGTGTCTCCGAGCCAACACCATTGTGTGGTCTATGGTCAACTACTACCGTCTGATACTACGGGTGGTGGACATGTGGCTGGCTGTGCAGCTCTAGGAATCTTACCTGGCCTCTCCTACACGACACGGCTGTGTCACCGAGCCAATACCATTGTGTGGTCTATGGTCAACTACTACCGTCTGATACTACGGTATGGTGGACATCTGACTGGCTGTGCAGCTCTAGGAATCTCACCTGACCTCTCCTACACGATACGACTGTGGCACCGAGCTAACACCATTGTGTGGTCTATGGTCAACTACTACCGTCTGATACTACGGTACGGTGGACATGTGGCTGGCTGTGCAGCTCTAGGAATCTCACCTGACCTCTCCTACACGACACGGCTCTGGCACCGAGCCAACACCATTGTATGGTCTATGGTCAACTACTACCATCTGATACTACGGTATGGTGGACATGTGACTGGCTGTGCAGCTCTAGGAATCTCACCTGGCCTCTCCTACACGACACGACTGTGGCACCGAGCCAACACCATTGTGTGGTCTATGGTCAACTACTACTGTCTGATACTACGGGTGGTGGACATGTGGCTGGCTGTGCAGCTCTAGGAATCTCACCTGGCCTCTCTTACACGACACGGCTGTGTCTCCGAGCCAACACCATTGTGTGGTCTATGGTCAACTACTACCGTCTGATACTACGGGTGGTGGACATGTGGCTGGCTGTGCAGCTCTAGGAATCTTACCTGGCCTCTCCTACACGACACGGCTGTGTCACCGAGCCAATACCATTGTGTGGTCTATGGTCAACTACTACCGTCTGATACTACGGTATAGGACTATTTAAGGCATAGGCGGAGATACTATAGATCATGCCTGGATAATTTCACATAACACTGAGACTAAAGTTTGCCAAGATTGAAGATACATCAGAGCACCTTAGTCTTAAAGATACAACACTTGTGCCTGTGAAGTTAGTCCATTTTTGTATATAAAACGAAGGCGATATTTATTTCGTTTGCACAGTCAATTTCTCTCGAGATTGTATATAGTCACGAGACATTAACTTGAAAATCAAAATCTTTATATTCCAGGAACACTATAAATATGCACCACAAAAGTCAGTTCTACTATATAAACCTAAAATTTAAACCTTTCTTGCCACTTCGAAATCTCAGTCAAACATATAGCACTTTCTATCACAAATTCCTTTCATTCTTGTCAATTTCTCACTCCCGGTGCCTATAGTTGGTCTGACAGAGACAGGACGACAACTACGTGAAGACCCATCCTATAGTTGTACTTACACAGAAAATATATAATTGTTCTGCCGCAGAAAAAACAACTAGGTGCAAAAAAAAAAAAAAAAAAAAAACACAATCCTATAGTTGTACTGAAATGACAAGACGACAACTACGTGAAGACACAATCCTATAGTTGTAAGTTACTGAAATTACAACTACGTGAAGACACTATACTATAGTTGTACTTACACATAAAATACGACAATTCGGTGTCAAGACACTATCATATAGTTGTTCTGTCACATAAAAAACGACACCTAGGTGTAAAAAAAAAATCCTATAGTTGTACTGACATGACAAGACTACAACTACGTGAAGACACAATCCTATAGTTGTACTTACACAGAACATACGACAACTAGGTGTCAAGACACTAGAATAGAATAGAATAATTTTTTATTGCATGGACATTTACAGTAAATGTATCGCTATCGTCATACCTTAGTTAAATTATAGTGTTGATTAAAATTAAAGTTGAAGCAGCCATTCAACTACAGAATTCCACATTCATATATACATTTTTGGCTCATACATTTTCCACATTCACACAATTAGTCCAAGTTACATACTCCAGCTTAAAGTGTCAAACCGCCGAATTATTGGTCTCCCAGTTGTGGGATAAGAAATCTCTCACGGAGTAAAAGGCTTCGGAAATGAGTAACCTTTTTAACCGTGTCTTGAAAGCCTTTGGCTCAATATTGCTTTTGTATTCTATCGGAAGACTATTGGCCAAGCGAGCACCTGCTTGTGAGGGAAGGTGCTCGTAGGTTACTGTCCTATGTTGTGCGATTCTGTAATTTTCTCTTTGTCTGGTTGGAAAATTATGTATTTCACTGCCTCTGGTGAGGACACACTTGAACATACAATAAGATTCAGCTTCTAAAATATAAATGCAAGGCAATGTCAATAGCTTTAACGACTTAAACATGGGTTTGCAGGACTCTCTAGACTTCAGTTTGGACATTATCCTTGCTGCTTTTTTTCAGTCTAAAGAGTCTCAATAAGTCAACTAAGAAACAGCCACCCTAAAGAACAAATCCATAGTTGTTCTATATGACAGAACACTCATATAGTTGTTCTGTCACAGAAAAAACGACAACTAGGTGTCAAGATACTATCCTATAGTTGTATTGACATGACAAGACGACAACTACGTGTCAAGACACTATCCTATAGTTATACTGACATGACAAGACGACAACTACGTGAAGACACTATACTATAGTTGTACTTACACAGAAAATACGACAACTCGGTGTCAAGATACTATCATATAGTTGTTCTGTCACAGAAAAAACTACAACTACGTGTCAAGATACAATCCTATAGTTGTACTTACATGACAAGACGACAACTACGTGAAGACACTATACTATATTTGTTCTGACAATGACAAGACGACAACTACGTGAAGACACTATACTATAGTTGTACTTACACAGAAAATACGACAACTCGGTGTCAAGATACTATCATATAGTTGTTCTGTCACAGAAAAAACGACAACTACGTGTCAAGATACAATCCTATAGTTGTACTTACATGACAAGACGACAACTACGTGAAGACACTATACTATATTTGTTCTGACAATGACAAGACGACAACTACGTGAAGACACTATACTATAGTTGTACTTACACAGAAAATACGACAACTCGGTGTCAAGATACTATCATATAGTTGTTCTGTCACAGAAAAAACGACAACTACGTGTCAAGATACAATCCTATAGTTGTACTTACATGACAAGACGACAACTACGTTAAGACACTATACTATATTTGTTCTGTCAATGACAAGACGACAACTGCGTTCCTAGATACAAGCCTCCGGTTAACTTAAACTTCCTTCCGGCTCCTCTTGCTGAGCTCCAGGATCACTGGTCCAGGGCCTCCAGCTGAGCCGATACAGAGAACTTACGGCTTCTGTTGCTGCATTCACTATTGTCCCCAGTCACTTGTTTACGACCCTAACCACTCTAACGAGCTACTCATGTCCGTTCCGTGAAAATATCACTTGGTTATGATAATTTTATTACACCTGGAGGAGATTCACTGATTCTGTGCTACTTGTGGCCTCGCTATAGTTACAGTACGTCTGTGTTCAATGTACGTCCCTTTCTTGTGTACTGTCGACCGTGAATTACAAACCATTACCTACACTTGGCTATTTACTTGTGATCAAGATGGCCTATTTATCAGCGTGGTTGTTAATTCTATATACTGGCATGTAATACGTTTTATAGCTAGGGTTCGATTCTTAGATACAACATGTACTTTCAAGAACAAAGACAACTTATTTATATGTAAGGTAATTTCTAACAGACTACTGTGTAACAGTTTTATCCAATAAACACCCTAACAAAATGATTATGGTTTGGTTTTGAAGTTTTAAAAGTAGAAATGACAATGAACGATGATCACTCTTAAAAACCTGACGATCATATAAAATTAAAGACAGACATTTAACAAGATTGAGACTGTACATGATTTAATTCTCATTAACATATCCTCTATCTCACCTAGTTCTATTTGGTCGACTACTGTACACATTTAAAAGGAATCTGAACCACGTGTCCTCGGTCAGTTATCCCTCTCACGAGATCAGGGGGATACACTGGCCGGCTTGTCTTTCCCTGCAGTAAAATAGTCGGGTTTCATTACTGGTAGATCCCGTTGAGTCGTCACGGTTCCCTCGCTGACGACCGAGGTCTACGGCCACGACTTTCACAACTCGGCCGATTCGCATTTCAATGATAAATTACCATTATCTACCCTAACACAGTTCGCAGAAACACAGTTAGAAATCAAACAGGAACTTAGATAATTCGATGGTTCAGAGAAGCCGATTATTATCAGCGCATAAATTAAAACAACTTTACAAGTACTGTAATTCCTGTTGACTTATCCCCATAGAGACTCGTTAGAATGAAGAGATCAGACCTATTTGAATACATTCAATCATATATTCTAACATAATGAACCTCGAACATTATCAGACATGAAATATAAAATACCAGTAACTCTATGAAAAAAAATCAAAGTGGAGGAAAAACCAACAACTGTAGTCGACAATTGTTCAAGTTGAAAATAGCTGTGTCATGGTTTTAATGGGGTTTATGTATCCTTACTACATAACTTTAATCATATGTAGGCCTATCCATATGCAAATAAAGATAATTTGAGTTTAATTTTTCGTTTTTAATGAAGTTGTATCTTTTGCTCAGCCCCTCCCCCCAAACACTATCCTGGGTACGCCCGTGTAAATTACCAATCCACATTCAAATAGAAATCAATATGACGAGGTTTCTGATGCAACTCGACCTTCCGGCATTTATATTCTGTGGTAAAGGCGCGGCCAATCATCACCGAGTTTCTCTCGCAAGTTTATAATACTATGACACAATGTCATATGCGCAGGGATAGTTTTCAATTTTATTCTGTGTTTAAGATGGCAGCATTCGTTTTCAGACGAATTCAGGCGAACGAATTATATGTAATTTTGGTGTATCTAAAAATAGAAAATTAAAACTGGAACTCAATTTTAACACTGTTCTGATAATGGCAAATTTCGAAATAAGAAATGAAATTAATTCTACGGCTTATTATGTCAACATTTGATAACGAGATATAGGATTGATTGTCCACTCCAACGACACACCGGCCTAGCGATGGGATATCGATATCGGTATTGTCGAAATATCGATATTTTGTTTCCGATATCCGATATTTTGATATCGATATTCTTTGTTTGATAATATCGAAGTATCGATATTTGTGTACGATAATATCGGTCTTTACAACATTTTTAATTTCACGAGTTTTACTTTGATATTTTCTAAAATATTTTGTTAAAACTTATTTGAAAAATAATTTACTTATACCTGATTATTTATACGAATTTATATAAATTTACCCTAAAAATAAAATTTTATAATCATAATATTTTCAATCATTTTTTTTACTTAGAGCTAACAGTTATTATTTTTCAAGGTAATGTATTATTATTATTTCCTGCTATCATAACTGATTACGCCTTTGCCTACTGTCAATCACAAAATCGAGCAGTGTTACCAACCTAGATCCCAAATCACCATTGTTCAAAACTTTACAATACCAGTCTTTTTAAAACAGAGACTTTTCATTAATTTTTATTAAAATAATGATAAAATAATTTTCAACTATCGTTGAAAATAGTACTATCTGCAATTAGGAACAAAAGCTTTTAATGAACAAATAATTTATAAATAAACTGTAAAAAAAAAACAGAAAAATAAAGTATATAAATGCACTGTCACGCCACGATATCTGTTGTACTTGCAAGACAAAATATCGATATTATCGAATAAAGATATGATATTAATATCGATATCATTATCGATATTTTCTTTCGATATCCCATCCTTACATCAGCCCAGGCCTTTAACGGTCTCGATTAAATTCACAGCTGATTTTTAGTCCATGATTGAAAGTATGTCAGTAGTTTCTGATTTGTCGGATTTTTACCCTGAAATGTGTATTAACGGTATAAATTAGCTTTTAAATAAACGACTACTGTACTTGCAAATAAATTACAAACGAGCAACAAAGTTTGAACCATAAGAGTTATTTTGGTAAATCTTAACGACTTACAAACATAATAAAACGTCAAAGAATTTAACAAAAATCTCCAACTTATTGTATTTAAAGCCCAATTGCGTTAATTAGTGATGTATCGATTCTAAAATAAAATACATTAGTGATAGCATTCTAAAATAACTAATGTAGGAAAATATTAAACACAATATATTGTTAAATATTATAAGTATCGTTGCGTTTTTGAATCCATATAAAAGTAAAAAATCACTATATTTATATTTACTTACAAACAGACGATATAAGCATTTATTTTCTGTACCTGGAACAGAAAAAGAATAATTGCTATAATTATTTATGTAGAACGCATATTACTTTATTTACATGAGTTAGGATATCAGTGAATTGAGTATTACCAAACCAATGAATACACAAACCAATGAGAAGAGCAAACATTACGGCGGAAAGTGAGGCTGCTTTCGTTAGATGGAAACTGAAGTTTAATAAGTCGCCGAGAGGGTGGTCTGCTAGGAGTAAAGGCAGTGCGAGAGAGACAGAGATAGTCAGCAGACAGTAGGACAAAGACAGATATAGTCGAAAATGTTTATAGCTAAGATACGCTCTCTCTCTCAAACATTTACGATGAGATGAAGAAAAGGACTCTCCGCATGAAATTTACATTCACTGGTATTACTAAATAACATAGTTATTCTCGTACAAAAATGGTGACCCTAGCTTAATCAAATGGTGAAAAATTTAACAACAATCTTGATTTGTTCACATAGACCTACATTATTTTATCTGAGGATGACAGGATATATTGTTGTAATGTTTGCCAGCCTCTCACACGCCAGCGCGGATCGGGCACAACCTGAACGGAACAAAAAGTGTGGACAGAAGAATCCGAAAAAGCCCCCTCAAGATGAAGCCCCTTAGTATCCCTGGCTATTTATAATCGACCCTTTGCAGAGACTAGTCGATCTTGTAGCATCAAAATATTGACTCCTTCATCTAGGCCTAAACCATAATAGCCCACAGTTCGGGAATGAATGAAGGATGCATTATTGTGTCAATAATGATTTTAGTGACACAACGATAAAACATCAAGGACCTTTTCCGTTAATTCACTACCACTACTTTTTCCGTTGCTTCACTACCACTACTTTTTATATCGCAATTGCGGTTAGGTTAAGTCAGGTTAGGTTAAGTGGCTCGTTTACAGCCCAGAAATGGTAGTCTACACTAGTAAACTATATTTAAATCTTACAATCCACCAACACAACTCTTCAAAAGGGTTTCATCTTTGGGAGAATGTACATTCATGTTGAGAAGTCTGTTTAACCAAACGCACTTCACTGTACGGGGACTTCATGAACATATTAACAACACAGTACCCAACACCTGGAAAAACCTGTAAATTCCGACTATATTAGAGCCCCTTTGTTATTACCACTACGAGCATGTGCGGTGAGTAAGATGCTACGACTCCCAGCTTGAAATAACACCCACTGGAGGATGATGCGCGACAAGCTGTAGAACGTGTGCGACACGAGGAGGTCGTGTCTATAAAGTGGTGCCGTACCGTTCACCAACACACCTGTTGGTCGGGCCCAGCATTTATAGCAGCCGTAAACCCAGCTGTTTATGAGTACAGTCCGGTCCGGTGGCGGTTGGTACCACCTAGACTGTTATGAATATGTCGGACGGTTTCATACCGGTGCCAACGTGAGTGAGGTGGGCGGAGGCTCACGACAGACATTTGCCTCCAGTTACCTTTGTTTTTCCGAGAATCAGTAAATAGTACAGATAGTGCTGTTACCTTACTTGTTCCAGGTATAATTTTCCATCAAAATAAATTTTAGTAATAAGACCGTCCCTCTTCAGTCACAGGTAGTTTGGGTGAAATAAGAAGAACCTTCATTAGTCACATGTATGTGGAGTAGTAGTGGGTAGGGAGGACTGTCATGAGTCATTTTCAGGTGGAGTTTGAAGGGAGAGTCGTCATACGTGCAGGTAGGGAGATCTGTTATGAGTTTTGTGTATGTGGAGAAGTTTGGGAGGACCGTCATGTGAATGTGGAGTGGGTACGGAGAGCTGTCACGACTCACGAGTAGGCCCTAAGTGTATAGAGTGAGAGAGCCTTCATGAGCATGTATAGTGGTAAGAAGAGCCGTCATGTGTAAGTGGAGTAGGTAGGGAGAGCCGTCAAGACGCACGAGCAAGTAGATAGAGTGAGAGAGCCGTCATGAGTATGTATAGTGGTAAGAAGAGCCGTCATGTGTAAGTGGAGTAGGTAGGGAGAGCCATCAAGACGCACGAGCAAGTGTAAAGTGCGGAAAATCCATCGTGAGTCATATTCTTATATTCTTACATATGAGACGCCGACACAACGTTGTTGGTGTTTTAAGGCGAATATGAATGGTTATATGAGTGTAGGATGAGTGTAGTCTGGTTAATATCTGAGTTCAACTGTTCCTCAGAAGGGGCAATTTTTATTACCAACAGGCAGGGCAACTAAGGGACCTACAGCTTTACGTGGAATCCGAACCACGTAGTGCTGGTCTGATTTTCAGCTAATTGACAAGCCTGATACTCAGTTATCTCCCCCACACAACATCCGCACAGTGACTACCACCCAACATGGACACCCCAGACTTTTCTAGTAGTGTCCACGCCGATAGCAATCATCAAGCGGACGCCATGTCGGTATTAAGAGGACCGAGCATCCAACCTATCGCCTACAATCTCCCAAACACTTTGACCCCATGTAGTTGGGTTACACCAGTGCCGACTGTGTATCTTGCGAGAGTTGGGAGAGCCGTAATTAGTTATGTATATTTGGAGCAGGTGGGGAGAACCGTCTTATGTATATGGAGTATGTACGAAGAGCCATCATGAGTCACGAGTAAGTAGAAAAAGTGGGAGTGCCGTCATGAGTAATATGTATATGGAGTCGGTAGGGAGAGCTGTCACGACTCACGAGTAAGTGGAGAGAGTGGGAGTGCCGTCATGAGTCATATGTATATGGAGTCGGTAGGGAGAGCCGTCACGACTCACAAGTAAGTGGAGAAATTGGATTGCCGTCATGAGTCATATGTATGTGGAGTCGGTAAGAAGAGCCGTCACGACTCACGAGTAAGTGGAGAGAGTGGGAGTGCCGTCACGACTCACGAGTAAGTGGAGAGAGTTGGAGTGCCGTCATGAGTCATGTATGTGGAGAGAGTGACGAAAGCCCTTATTAGTCATTTATATTTGGAGTAGGTTGGGAGAGCCTCCAGGAATAATGTGTATGTGGAGGTCAAGAGAGCTGTCCAGGGAGAACCATTAAAAAAATATTGAAATATTCAATTCAATGTAATAACAGCTCTAACGAAACGACGACATGAAATTGTACGGTAAAATACGTTTCATGCTGATAAAGACCACGATGCAGGACAACCACAAGAGGGGTCGAATACACAACTCCATTACTGACATCCCTGACAGGACGACAGAGGACTGGCGCTGTGCTGATCTTCTTTCAATGGCTGTGGGCATCATCCCCTTCCCATGTGTATGCTAACCCCTGGCATTCTTTTGTCAAATTTATAGATTTATACTTCTTTTTGACAATTACTTGCAATATCTTCTAAAAATCCTACATTAATGGCAAAACAAATATTAGCTAAGACACCTACTGACAAACTAGTTGCATGTGTTCCGTTTACATTAAACTGTACAGGCGGTTGTACAGTGTAGTATCACGTCTGAGGCCTTAGCTTACTAGTGATAGACTGACAGTGACTGGCTGGTTTACCTGGTAACACGAGAGGACGAAGAGGTCACTGCTGTAGTAGGGTGGCAGGTGGTCGTACAGTGGTGGTGTCCACGTCTGAGGCCTTAGCTTACTAGTGATAGACTGACAGTGACTGGCTGGTTTACCTGGTAACACGAGAGGACGAAGAGGTCACTGCTGTAGTAGGGTGGCAGGTGGTCGTACAGTGGTGGTGTCCACGTCTGAGGCCTTAGCTTACTAGTGATAGACTGACAGTGACTGGCTGGTTTACCTGGTAACACGAGAGGACGAAGAGGTCACTGCTGTAGTAGGGTGGCAGGTGGTCGTACAGTGGTGGTGTCCACGTCTGAGGCCTTAGCTTACTAGTGATAGACTGACAGTGACTGGCTGGTTTACCTGGTAACACGAGAGGACGAAGAGGTCACTGCTGTAGTAGGGTGGCAGGTGGTCGTACAGTGGTGGTGTCCACGTCTGAGGCCTTAGCTTACTAGTGATAGACTGACAGTGACTGGCTGGTTTACCTGGTAACACGAGAGGACGAAGAGGTCACTGCTGTAGTAGGGTGGCAGGTGGTCGTACAGTGGTGGTGTCCACGTCTGAGGCCTTAGCTTACTAGTGATAGACTGACAGTGACTGGCTGGTTTACCTGGTAACACGAGAGGACGAAGAGGTCACTGCTGTAGTAGGGTGGCAGGTGGTCGTACAGTGGTGGTGTCCACGTCTGAGGCCTTAGCTTACTAGTGATAGATTGACAGTGACTGGCTGGCTTACCTGGTAACACGAGAGGACGTAGAGGTCACTGCTGTAGTAGGGTGGCAGGTGGTCGTACAGTGTTGTGTCCACGTCTGAGGCCTTAGCTTACTAGTGATAGACTGACAGTGACTGGCTGGCTTACCTGGTAACACGAGAGGACGTAGAGGTCACTGCTGTAGTAGGGTGGCAGGGGGTTGTACAGCATGGTGTCCACGTCTGAGGCCGAGGGATCCCCCAGATTGACGCTACCCGCCTCGCCAGCCACCTTGAGGCATGGACAACAACCCCTAACTGTCCGGTCCAACACCCGATACCGCCAGACCCCGCAACAATTCCGCTACAATCCGGACATTTGTTGTCTTGTGAACGGATAATCTTATCAATTAACACATATTAGAAAAATGTCTTTGAAAATACTTATTTTAAAATTTAAATGGTTTTAAAATTCCTAAATATTTATTATTAATGAAATTTTTTTGGAATCGAGCTATTCGGTTATGTTTGTGCTATCATGTCATAAATGTGTTATAATCACCTATGAAGACAGGCCTATTCTTTTTAATTACTATATCAATGATCAAACAATATTATCTGTTTCATGTTATTATATTTAAAAACGTTTCGCTGTTCATTTAAACGCTTCAGTAAACTAAAAATATCACGAGAAAGTAATAGACCACAAGAACTGTTGAAAACGTTATTTACAAACTGATGGTTGGGGTTTGTTTATAAATTTGTAGGTTATAAATGATTTTTAATATTATTTACTATGCCTATGAGCTTGTGATTCATTCTAAACTATTACATTGCTTTTAATTTTAGAACAGCTCTTTTAATTTGTATGGTCTATTTAATACAAAAACAATCAATGACAAACACAAATGCACGGAAGTAGGCCTTCATTATTGAAAATCATATTACAGTCACTGTTTCATGTTTAAGTATTGTAATATGCGTTGTGGAAAATGGAGTTACAAAGTTTACACTTCTAACACTATGAGGTCTATAGCACCACCGTAATTAATCCAATTAAAAATGGCACATATTATACATATCGTGACGTAATGAAACTAAGTTTTTACAGAATTGTTTGAAAAAAGTAGGCTTTCCTGTAAAATCATTCCCCCCTCCCTCGGAGCCTGCCCCTGGCTCAACCCAAGGGTAATGTTAGAGGTAATATATAGGGCCTAAAATTCGTGAAGTTGAAAGGAACTTAAAATATGATAAATGCTGCTTGTCTATAAAACTTATGGCAGAAAAATGTAAAATAATGTATATAAATTAAGTCTATTGATTTTTTAACGTGAATGTGAGAGGGAAATTAATGAGGTTTTAAATATTTATTCAGTTCGAGCTACTTTTAAGACGAGGACAACAAATTAAATACTGAAAATGTGGTCTGAAACCTGTTAAATTGTGATGTACAAAAAAGGGTAAACAGACACATATGAAGTAATGGTTGGGGGAAACTAATGCACAGGCAATTCGTAATTACAGTAAGCCTATTTGAGTGTATAGACAATTTTTGAATATGTAAGTCTTGCTACCTTATCGCGAGGAAATGGACCCTACATCAATGTATAATTCGGACAATATGATAATTATAGATTTAATTGTTAGTTATTGATGTTTTGTTGTTATTAATAATGTTTTATTATGTTCATTGGTTATTCATTAGTTTGCACATTGTCTGCTACTGTTTGAATATTACATCTCATTCTCTCAGAGATTGTTTTGTCTTTGTGCTATAAATGTTTAGGTAAGGTAGGTTTATAATAATGCTGCTGATATAATTTATTTTATATTCTCACTTTTAGTATTGCTGCTACCACTAGCTTTGATGAATATTTAGCCCCTACATTATACATTGTTTCTTGGTTTTATTTATTAATTTCTTGGTTCAATTAATTAAATATTTATTCACATTATTTAGTGCGTAGGCGTTGTTTTTTTTACTCGTATCTTAGTTACTGTAGTTGCCGTCTTGCCCATTAAATTATTCAACCCATTCACCCTCCCTAACGTGTACGTATTAGATGACCCACTCGCCTACACTTACAGCGGCATTTGCCCAACCACCCATAGACCCTTAGTGGAAACTGTAAATTGGTGCCATCGTCATCCGATAGTAAATAAGTAAAATTAGTTACTTCGCTCATTATAAGGTCATGGATTCCATTCATTTAAACAAGATAATAATCCTACATATATTTCAATAAAATTCGTATTTACTAGTTCCAGTTTGGACACTTGTTGGTGTGGTCCCGAGGGACTCGACACCCAGGTCCCAGGGGATCATGCCATTATCCCGAGTCTCTGTTCACCGAGTCGTTACTCACTCCGCGCTACTGTCTGGGTATAAAGGGCAGCTGTAGGCCTGTTGGTAACAATATTCTACGTACAGAATATGTTGGTTTGTATAGAATAAATAACGTTACGGCAATAACAGTTACTGTAAAGCCTGTCGGTCATGTGTTTAAGTGTGGTATGTGTAGTTCGGGAACAGCTGGTAACAAGAAACTCGGAGACTAATAATTAGGCTTAACGCTGTTTGGTCAAAAAGTTTTTAATTTTTTTCGATTGTAATGTCTTTATATCAGCAATTAAACGCCTGCCAAGTAGTTCTTTCATTAAAATTATGTGTATAGTTATAAATCTACCACCTCAAAGGTGCGAATGCAGATTTTTCGGTACATACAGAATTAAGAAACTATTTTTCCGATTATTTCCAAAATTTAAAAACAGACCCTCACAGGACTGGCCTTGCTCATCAGTTATTTTAAATTACGTAATTTTACTGCAAATTAGCTAATTTGATTTTAAATAATTAATAATATATGTTTGTTTTAATTTTATTACGACGAGAAATACAGTGTCGTGTTTGGCATCTTAAGCTTTTTAATATCACACAATTTACAAAATTGATTAACTTTATACACTCAACTGGTGTATGTACTTTCACCCGCATGTTATATTACAATCACTATGCACAGGTACAGCGAGACACAGCAACCGCAGGATCGCGCTTCAATGACTTCCTGCAATTATACCCCACCCATCGTAGGGGAGGGGTCGATTTTTTATGCGCGAGTACCTCGTGGTCAGACGTACAGCCAGCGCGCGTAGCGGAATTCAGCTGTCCCTAATGCCGGCCGAACCACCATTAAAAATGTGGTGCAATCGGTTTTCGGTGAGTTAATCATTTCCCAATTTTATAGTCAAAATTAGTTGATGTATAGCTTCCCTTGAGACAGGAAAAATAAAACAAAAATTTAACAACTAAATTAGAACTTGTGGCCTTATGAAGTGGTGAATTTAGATGATTTAATCAAGCATAAGACAAAACCGTACAACAAAAGTACAAGTTAACATTTTTTATAACTACATTTATTGCACATAACTGACGGGATTAACATGTTCTGCATTTTAAAAAATGTAAAATTATTTATAATTTTAAAGGTAAAAATACATCTTTTTAACCTTTAAAATTATAAATATTTTTACATTTAAAAAACTAAAAACATCTTAATCCCTTCCGTTATGTGTAAAAAACTTAGTTATACAAACTAAGTTACAAAATAACTTGTACTTTAGACGGTGTTGTCTTATGCTTGATTTAAAGTCAGCTAAATTAACCACTTCATAAGGCCACAAGTTCTAATGTAGTGATTAATGTTTTATATATATATATATATATATATATATATATATATATATATATATATATATTCCTGTCTCAAGGGAAGGTACATTAACTAAATTTGATTATAAAATTGGGAAATAATTAACTCACCTAAAACCGGTTGCAACACCTGAAGAGTCAAATGTCGGAGAAAGACCGATAAAAAACTCAATTGTTCATTGGAGAAGTACAGGACAAATTTACTACCTTGTGTCAAAGATAACGTTTTCAGTTTTAAAGTTAAACATATGTTGTGAAGGTTTCTTTTTCACGTTTATGGATGTTTTAATTGTTGGCTGTTTTCTGAATATATTTAGTTGTTTTCTTATTGTTGTTAATATTATTGTTGATCATTTATTAATTATTGTTAATTTTAATGCTATTTATTTATTGTTAAATATTATTTATTTTAAATTACCTAAAAAGTAATAATCGTTAAAGTAAGGATAAAAATGCTTGCAATTCAAATTTAATTTTAGTTAAATTATTTTAGATTACATTTATTGCTATATTTGCTTTAGAGAACTGATAAAAAACCTAGTGAAGTGCATCGCTGGCTGCCACAGACTCTTTTTTGCATGCAAAATTTACTATTGTTATTAAATGCTACAATGTTATTGGCCTTGTTTGTTGTTTTGTCAAATTGCAAATAAAATATAAAATAAATTAAAAAAGAGTAATGTTTAATGCGTAACAGCTCTGTGAGTTAAAGATTTGTCAGAAAATAATAATCTTTAAATTGTTTGGAAAAGCTTAAAGTTACTATAGAAGGCACTTACAATTTTTTTATTTTTCCTTTGTATTTTCATAAAAAACATATACTAATTTCAATATTTTTTTTATTTCAAAACTAATCAATATTTTTAGATATTTAAACAGTGGATTCTCTAATACCTTTTACGCTCTTTAAAACGACGTAAAAATCATAATATCCTGACAAATCGTGCACAGTGCTGTTCCGTATTTAAAACTGCTCTGATGGGATGAATCAAGGCCACACTTTTAGGGGGCCTTGGATGAATCCAACATGGGGACTACCTCTGCAGAACTATAGGCCCTACTACCGACATTGGAATGGCAAGAGCACAGAGTAGTCTATGTAGGCCTATATATCTACTTACTCTGTGGCAAGTGTAGAAGGTGAATGAGTCAGCTTTGTACGTGTAACTGAGGGCATTGTGCAGTTATATTTTAATTTTACGTTTACGATTAATTTTATTGCGATACAAATTATTATTCTTGTCTCAACAATGTTTGATAACACAATTAATTGAAACACCATACGCAAATTGTATCTAAAAATTATATTATACCCACAGATTTCATTAAGTTTGTAACTGTAGGCCTACGTAAAATACTGCAGTTAAGAATGATGGAAATGATTGAATTAGATGTTTTAAAACTGAAATGTAAAAGCATATAGATTAAATATTGAAATATGTATCATTATGTTACTAGTTAGGAATAGAACTCTACACCTACTGGATACAGAGAGCGGTAAACAACGTGCCGAAAACAGTAGACTTTTTCATTGATAGTGTTGTCTATGGAATGAACGATTGTAAGATTAGTTTTTCTTTTGTCTATATTTATACTATTTCTTTTGTTTTGTAATTCGGTAAATAGTTTGACATTTAGTATATAAAATTACGCTTTTTCATTACTGAATGTTATTATGTAGTTGTTCACTTGTTTCATAGTATTGTTTGTATCTTGCACCACACTTTGCCTAGTAAGTATAAAACAATACTAAAATGAAATGTGCTTATTAGGGGCCTAGTAATTTAAAGGCTACTAATCGTTACGTAAGTATATTATTATTAATTTGTTCTTTTCGTTCATCCATATTGTTGTGGCATCCATTTTATTTATTTGTAGACATGTAATTGGAGTTGTCCGATGGTATACAAAATAAATAAACGATGTGTTATATTTATTATTATTATTATTATTATTATTATTGCGATGGTATTGTGAAGTCCTATTACATACATTGTCTATTTGTTAGTTTAGAATAAATGTCAATTGAATAATTATTAGGGAAAAATTGTCACTTAAGTCAATTTGTATTTTTATTAGTACTATCTTTCATCATTTAAATTCTTATCACCCTTGATTGTATTCAAGTTTTATATTATTATTGTTGTTATTTAGTCTTTCTACATTTTGTGTTGTTATATAAAGGCTAATAATGGGTTACCTTTCTTGTTTTTTTTTTCAGTTTCACTATTGTTAATGTTGTTATTAATTATATTTTTCGCTTAGTCCAGTACTTTGGTTCTGTAATGTGTTTGCATTGTTTACTAGATAACGTAGAATTATAGTGTTTTAGTTAAGTCAGTAATCTATGTTTTGTAACAATTTTTGTTGTTATAATTTACTATTGCTGTTGTTGTTATATTATCTGTTTTCGCTTAGTCCTGGGCTTTAGTTGTGTTATTTTTTGCACTGTTTGCCAGTTAATTAAGGATTGTAGTGATTAGATAAATCACTAATCTTGTATACTGTTTCGAAACTATAAAAAACAACCAACACAAAAGCACGAACATAAAGATTGTTATCAGTTATTTATTAAATATCTTGCCCCCTAGTTAACCCTAATTGGTTATTTTATGGCTTGTATAGTTATATTAAGGCATTTTATGAATTATTTGCCAATTTATCAATCATTTGATAGAAAAGAGAAGAAAGCAACAGAGGTCACTTCTTATGGCCGATGCGAACGCCTCAGAGGCAGTTGTACATTTTTATAAATCTGTAGTAAAAATAACTAAGTTTATGCTTGAGGATTTGTACGAATAAAAAGAGGGACTGACAAGGTGCTGGCCCTGCCATCTATGTGGAAACTGGAGAAATGACTACTTGTCACACAATTAGTGCACTGTTGGTATCAATAGTGTAAATAATTAATCTTGCAGATACAGGTTGCAATAAACACATTACGCTAATTAAACTATTGTTTACTGATAAAGATATTTTTTTCATTTTTTTAGATAATAGGGCCTGATCACTTTTTTAATTTTCATAGTCTAACTATTATAACTTGCTACCAAATGAAATAAAAAGGCAGATTTGAGGCTTTTTTTTTGAGCAACAACCTATATTTGGTCTAGGAAGTACGCTTACTATAGAAGGAGCTGGTTCCTTCATGACGTCCCTCAAGTGTACAAGAGTTATTTCGGGATGTAATTAGTACGCTGGTTACAAGTTATTTTATTATTATGCGTTAGCATAGACAAAGTATGGTGATCGTTAAAAAAAATTTTTTTACAAGTTAGTTTAAAACTCTATTTTAGGGTCCTCTGAACCCAATTAAGTGTTTTTTTCGAAAAAAAATGTTTGGTGTCTGTCCGTATGTGCACAAACGTATGAATATTTTTAATGAAATTTGGTAAGTAGGTGAATTTAGCTAATAAGTTATTTACAGACTATTTTTTCACTTTTTTGAAATTTCAGTTTTTTTATTTTATGGAAAAAACCACACAAAAAATGGAATTTTCTCAAAAATGGCTCTAACGATTTTGATTAAATTTTCAGGAAATATGTAACTTACAATTTAAAATATTTTAAAAACCGCACGTTTTTTAGTTGCGGCAAAACAACATATTTGGGAATCAAACTGATAATTTTCAAAGTTTTGATTTTTTAGTGTTTTAATATCGAACGTTTGTGCCAATATTTTGGAACCATTTATTTACTTTTTAATCATAATAATTTTGATATATGGAGTTGAGTAGACCCACCTATTATACAGACACACAGGACAGAACTGGTTGCACTGAAATGAGCTTAAGATATAATGCAGTGAGACAGTGCTTGAATAAAGATGTTTGGTTTGATTATATGCCTAAATTGTATTTTTTACGTATTAAATCCCTTGTTCTTTGTTTCATGTGTATATTTTCGAAAAGTAACGTTCAGGTTACTATCTGCACTGCGCAGATTATGCAGGATTACGCACTGGTCTAGTTTCTACGATTGTAAATTATATCCATGTATTTGACATTAAATCCATGTCCAGACAAACAAATCAGATAGGCTATGAACGGAATAAAGGTTGAGGCCTGTGTACTGACTTAATAAAATTGTTCTTATGTAGACTACATTTACAATCGTAGGTTATATATTTTTGTGTTGTAAGCCTAATACCTATTGCTATTACAGTATAGTCTACAGTAATATTAAATAAATTACTTTTAATTTAACAAATTAAACAACCGTGTTGGATTTTCAACGTGCACAACTCTTTAAGCACAAACTGATTCATCAAATAGATATCGCACTGGCATATGAAAGCCAGGAATATAAAGTTAGAGTAGCATTTGAATATGCTTAACAGGTCTAAAGATTGTTTAGTTAGAAGTAGCATAGTAGACTAACGCGATTCTTAATATTTAAGTTTTGCATAATTAGCTATTACGAATAACTAGGCCTATATCTATTAAATATATTACTGAGGTTTATTATTTTATGGAACCACGTGAAATAATTTTCTGATAGTTCCTTTATTAATTTTACCGTTACATAATTTTGAATTAGTACCCTACTCTATCAGTTTATAGGCCTACGGTTGTCACTTTCAATGATGATTATTTTAATTTTAAAAATATTTTATAGATGTTAGGCTACAATATATTTTGTATATAGGACCTTAAGTTGCCCAAATTCTTCCTTTTTATTCTTTGTTTTGTAGCCACCAATTTGTCATAACTGTTTAATTCACTATTAGGCCCTATACACATCCTATTGTTATCTATTTTTGGCTATAGTTTAACATTTGTTAATTAATCTGAATATTATTGATAGTGTTTTAGTTATTGTTGCATATTGGCGTTGTTAATAGAATTACTTGTTTGTTTATTATTTCTGCAGTTCATTTTTTTTCTTTGAGGCTCGTTTCACTGTTTACTAATCAGTTCATTTTTAACTCCTATTTTGCTGCCTTCTATGTATTATTACCATTATCTAAAATGTTTAAAATGGAAATAAATATACAGGCATGTGCATAGATAATGATATTATTATTATTCCTTCGTTAGTATGCTACAATTAACTTATTGGAGTGATGTAATGGACTACACTGCCACCAAGAAGGTAACTACATGGAATTTAGTGCATCAATGAAAGTATATTTAGACTATCACATTTGAGAAGTACTATTATTAATTGTATGAAACATTTATTATAATATTATATAATGTTGCCTTTCGTTTTACAATAATAAGCATACGTAATTTAAACTTCATTATTACGGTTTAAAACCTAGGCCTACAAATAAAAAGTTTTAATCAACCTATAATTTTAATTAGAGCTAAACAAAAGCATCAGGAGCAAAATCTAAAGATAAAAAAATCGCAAATTGAAACATTGATCGGAACAAAGTCGATAAAAAACCGCAACGTAAGAAACAAAATTACCCGATATGAAAAAGAATTGGTCGATCAAACCACTGCACTCCACAAATCCACACAAAATGGCGATAGGTAATTGGGCCGGTGATTTCACTAATTAATTGGCGACTGAGACACTAACACCGTACAGGAACAATAGGTGAGAGAGAACTGGCGTCGGTGGCAGCGCGCCGAGTGGGCTGGGGCCGAACTGTGGAGCACGCCGCTCCCATTGGTCGGCGGTCGACCAATCAGGACACAGGTATGGGCGCGTGACGTCACACCCCTCATCACTGTCGACTGTTGACACTTGTACCCCAATATCGACTCCAGCGTACAATTGTCTACAGCTCAAAGTAAATTCTAATTTCATTGCCCTTTGACATGACGCATGGAAGTGGCAAGATATATGGTTATTGTATTGCAATGAAAATAAAAATGTGAAAAATAACGCGAGTGCAGTACATTACTCAAAGTTCCATTGCAAATTATAACTTAGGCTACATAAAAAAGATATTTAATAAATGGTTCCAAGAATTGGCACAAATTTTCCCTCATATTAAACAGTAAAAAATCAAAACTTTTAAAATTACCAGTTTGATTCCCTATTTTTTTTTGTCATAACTCAAAAACTAGTCAAGTTAGGGAATTAGGATTTTACTAAAATATTATAAATTGTAATTCACATCTTTCCTGAAAATTTAATCAAAATCGTTTAAGCAGTTTTTCGGAAAATTCCTTTTTTGTATGTTTTTTCACATAAGAATTTAAATAAAAAAGTGAAAAATAGTCTGTAGATATTGGCTAAATACACCTAGGGGACATACCAAATTTTATAAACATGTATTCATCCGTGCGACCTACAGCAAACTGCACATACACACACCCAGTTAAAAAAACATTTGTTTGGGTTCTAGAGACCATAAAATGAATTTTTAGACCATCTTATAAAAAATGTTTCTTTACGATCACAATACTTTCTCTATGCTAACGCAAATGAGGAAAGTATAAATGAATTTTATATCACTCTGTTACAATTTCTAAATCAGTTATCATTCAAAATGATCCGAAAATTGGCTAAAAAATGAAGTTTGTTTAGAAAGATTATCACCAGCACAGTGCTCAAAGAAGACATTTAATTTATCTTACAGTATTCACATACCCCTACTGTATTAAGACTACACTTACAAATCTTCAAATAAATTTAAATCTAATGTTCAAATTTGATTTTGCGTTCCAGACAAATATTATATTTATCAAAAATTACTTACAATGTCCAGATAAAAATTATAAACAGAACAGATTTCCTTCGTTATTACAAAGAAAGCTAACTTGGTTTGTTTTATTTATTCGATCATCAGGATGAATTTCGAGTGATTATAATGAATGAAGATGAGCGAATGTAGTCATGGTTACAAACTAAGGCCAGCTATTGCTTAAAAATGTCATAAAGTAATAGTGCAATGTGAAATGATTCATCAATGATCTAAGTAATAAAAAATACAACACTAAATCCAGCGATCTTTGTGTGTACGACTAGCAGACAAGGCCTTCTACCTATAAATAGATGGTGAATGTAGCCTACCATCTATTTATATTTTGCTAAAACCTTCGACTGTAAACTTGAAGCCAATGGTATCCATGGAAACCTACTCCGATGGTTTAGGAGCCACTTAGCTGATAGGGATGTGGCTTTCGTAAGATTTTGCAGCTTTTCTTATGTTCAAATTCGTTATCTTTTTTGCAGTAGACAACGATATGTATTGTATTGCAAGGGTAAATTTTTATATTTAAATGTTGGTATTCTTACTAAAGTTTTTCACGTTTAGACAAAAAGAAATCGATTCCACTTAGTATCAGTCTCAGCCTCGGCGTCAGTTACACAAATAAGTAATCTCTCAGAAAAATTCTAAAAACTCGCTGACATTATAGAATGGCTGTAACGGTAAAACAAACTACGAGTTTTTAACACCTTGAGTGTTGGAGCATTTTTTTACAGCTTTGAGGGCAGGTGTTCATACACCACCGTTCCTATGTCCCAGTTCGGTAGTTCAATCTGTCCCTACTCTCACCCATCCATGGCTTGGCCTCTTGTTAAAGCGCATGTTGTCATGTAAAACATCTCTGTTTTCAAAATGTATAGACTAAGAAGCGTCAACAGTTTTAAATGTTTTAAAGTAATCTTTACACGACTCTCCAGATTTCAATTTAACAATGATTCATACAGCTTTTTCCTTAAATATTCTTCTCCTCAAAGCACTATTTCATACAAAAATGTAGGTAAATTAGACCAAAATATCAGCAGAACCTGAATTAGGCAGCATGCGGTTAGGTTAGACATCAACACAAATGATTGAGGATGATTTGCCACATACAGAATTTATGTGATCGTTCTATGTCAACTCTTTATCCGGGAGTATTCTAGGGAATTTTGTTTTATCGACATCTTCCAGCAAGGTATCAGATAGCATTCCTGCAGGAACTCACTGTGAGTCAGTGGGGCTCTGAGAAAAGTTAAAATAGTTGATTTATCAAAATTTGTGTTTTGGTTGATGTTGTTAAAATCTATGGACGCAATTGTTGATATCAACAAGTTTGAACTTCCATATTTCACTATGACTTTGAGCTGAGCTGAATCTGAAACAGATTCGTTTCATCAGCGTATTGCACGATCTTCCCAAGCTCATAGTAATCATTGCCATAAAATAGAAAGAGGACTGGAGTGGGAATAGATCCCTGAGGGACTCCATAGCTCACCTCAATAAATTACAAATTTTATTTGAAATTCTGACTTTTTTGTTCTGTGACTGAGAAATGAGCATAGCCAATTTATTGTATGTCCTTGAATCCCACGACTTTTCAGTTTGTCGAGCAGTATTCTTTGGCCAACAAAGTTTTATGCTTTTGACAAGTCGTGTAACATACTTAAAATAATCTATTCCCTTTACAATCGTATGTACTAGACTGACCACTGCATCTATTATAGGTTTTCCCCTTTTGAATCCATATTGTTTATTCGAGATCTGATTGTGTTTTTATTAAAAAATTGCAGCATTCTAATAAAAACGTTTTTCGAATATTCAATGTTGGCAAGATTGAGTCCGACGATAAAAGTGGTGATTTTTGGATGGAGTTGGACTACTTTAGACACCTTTAAGAGTGAAGGGACGACTCAGTTTTTAAAAGACAAATTGAATAATTTTGACAATAGTCTCACAAGATGCTTTGAACACCTGACAAGCCACATTGACTTCAAAATAAGATCATTCAATATTTGGGTTGGGAGTTGCTGGATGACTCGTTCAACCTCTTCCTCAACGACTGGCGACAAAGCCATTGAGGCTAATGAATAGTATATGTCTCCACGTGGTATCAGCTTGGGGACAACGCGGTCGAGGGCCTTTCTCAACGACTGGTGCCAAAACCATTGAGTTTAATGAATAGTGTATGTCTCCACGTGGTATCAGCTTGGGGACAACGCGGTCGAGGGCCTTTCTCAACGACTGGTGCCAAAACCATTGAGTTTAATGAATAGTGTATGTCTCCACGTGGTATCAGCTTGGGGACAACGCGGTCGAGGGCCTTTCTCAACGACTGGTGCCAAAACCATTGAGTTTAATGAATAGTGTATGTCTCCACGTGGTATCAGCTTGGGGACAACGCGGTCGAGGGCCTTTCTCAACGACTGGTGCCAAAACCATTGAGTTTAATGAATAGTGTATGTCTCCACGTGGTATCAGCTTGGGGACAACGCGGTCGAGGGCCTTTCTCAACGACTGGTGCCAAAACCATTGAGTTTAATGAATAGTGTATGTCTCCACGTGGTATCAGCTTGGGGACAACGCGGTCGAGGGCCTTTCTCAACGACTGGTGCCAAAACCATTGAGTTTAATGAATAGTGTATGTCTCCACGTAGTATCAGCTTGGGGACAACGCGGTCGAGGGCCTTTCTCAACGACTGGTGCCAAAACCATTGAGTTTAATGAATAGTGTATGTCTCCACGTGGTATCAGCTTGGGGACAACGCGGTCGAGGGCCTTTCTCAACGACTGGTGCCAAAACCATTGAGTTTAATGAATAGTATATGTCTCCACGTGGTATCAGCTTGGGGACAACGCGGTCGAGGGCCTTTCTCAACGACTGGTGCCAAAACCATTGAGTTTAATGAATAGTGTATGTCTCCACGTGGTATCAGCTTGGGGACGACGCGATCGATGGCCTTTCTCAACGACTGGTGCCAAAACCATTGAGTTTAATGAATAGTGTATGTCTCCACGTGGTATCAGCTTGGGGACGACGCGATCGATGGCCTTCCTCACGACTGGTGCCAAAACCATTGAGTTTAATGAATAGTATATGTCTCCACGTGGTATCAGCTTGGGGACGACGCGATCGAGGGCCTTCCTCACGACTGGTGCCAAAACCATTGAGTTTAATGAATAGTATGTCTCCACGTGGTATCAGCTTGGGGACGACGCGGTCGAGGGCCTTCCTCACGACTGGTGCCAAAACCATTGAGTTTAATGAATAGTATATGTCTCCACGTGGTATCAGCTTGGGGACGACGCGGTCGAGGGCCTTCCTCACGACTGGTGCCAAAACCATTGAGTTTAATGGATAGTATATGTCTCCACGTGGTATCAGCTTGGGGACGACGCGATCGATGGCCTTCCTCACGACTGGTGCCAAAACCATTGAGTTTAATGAATAGTATATGTCTCCACGTGGTATCAGCTTGGGGACGACGCGATCGATGGCCTTCCTCACGACTGGTGCCAAAACCATTGAGTTTAATGAATAGTGTATGTCTCCACGTGGTATCAGCTTGGGGACGACGCGATCGATGGCCTTCCTCACGACTGGTGCCAAAACCATTGAGTTTAATGAATAGTGTATGTCTCCACGTGGTATCAGCTTGGGGACGACGCGATCGATGGCCTTCCTCACGACTGGTGCCAAAACCATTGAGTTTAATGAATAGTATATGTCTCCACGTGGTATCAGCTTGGGGACGACGCGATCGATGGCCTTCCTCACGACTGGTGCCAAAACCATTGAGTTTAATGAATAGTGTATGTCTCCACGTGGTATCAGCTTGGGGACGACGCGATCGATGGCCTTCCTCACGACTGGTGCCAAAACCATTGAGTTTAATGAATAGTATATGTCTCCACGTGGTATCAGCTTGGGGACGACACGATCGAGGGCCTTTCTCAACGACTGGTGCCAAAACCATTGAGTTTAATGAATAGTATATGTCTCCACGTGGTTATCAGCTTGGGGACGACGCGGTCGAGGGCCTTTCTCAACGACTGGTGCCAAAACCATTGAGTTTAATGAATAGTATATGTCTCCACGTGGTATCAGCTTGGGGAAGACGCGGTCGAGGGCCTTTCTCAACGACTGGTGCCAAAACCATTGAGTTTAATGAATAGTGTATGTCTCCACGTGGTATCAGCTTGGGGACGACGCGATCGATGGCCTTCCTCACGACTGGTGCCAAAACCATTGAGTTTAATGAATAGTATATGTCTCCACGTGGTATCAGCTTGGGGACGACACGATCGAGGGCCTTTCTCAACGACTGGTGCCAAAACCATTGAGTTTAATGAATAGTATATGTCTCCACGTGGTATCAGCTTGGGGACGACACGATCGAGGGCCTTCCTCAACGACTGGTGCCAAAACCATTGAGTTTAATGAATAGTATATGTCTCCACGTGGTTATCAGCTTGGGGACGACGCGGTCGAGGGCCTTCCTCACGACTGGTGCCAAAACCATTGAGTTTAATGAATAGTATATGTCTCCACGTGGTATCAGCTTGGGGAAGACGCGGTCGAGGGCCTTTCTCAACGACTGGTGCCAAAACCATTGAGTTTAATGAATAGTGTATGTCTCCACGTGGTATCAGCTTGGGGACGACGCGATCGATGGCCTTCCTCACGACAGGTGCCAAAACCATTGAGTTTAATGAATAGTATATGTCTCCACGTGGTATCAGCTTGGTGACGACGCGGTCGAGGGCCTTCCTCAACGACTGGAGCCAAAGCCATTGAGGCTAATGATTAGTATATGTCTCCACGTGGTATCAGCTTGGTGACGTCGCGGTCGAGGGCCTTCCTCAACGACTGGAGCCAAAGCCATTGAGGCTAATAAATAGTATATGTCTCCACGTGGTATCAGCTTGGGGACGACGCGGTCGAGGGCCTTTCTCAACGACTGGTGCCAAAACCATTGAGTTTAATGAATAGTATATGTCTCCACGTGGTATCAGCTTGGTGACGACGCGGTCGAGGGCCTTCCTCAACGACTGGAGCCAAAGCCATTGAGGCTAATGAATAGTATATGTCTCCACGTGGTATCAGCTTGGGGACGACGCGGTCGAGGGCCTTCCTCACGACTGGTGCCAAAACCATTGAGTTTAATGAATAGTATATGTCTCCACGTGGTATCAGCTTGGGGACGACGCGGTCGAGGGCCTTCCTCACGACTGGTGCCAAAACCATTGAGTTTAATGAATAGTATATGTCTCCACGTGGTATCAGCTTGGGGACGACGCGATCGATGGCCTTCCTCACGACTGGTGCCAAAACCATTGAGTTTAATGAATAGTATATGTCTCCACGTGGTATCAGCTTGGGGACGACACGATCGATGGCCTTCCTCAACGACTGGAGCCAAAGCCATTGAGGCTAATGATTAGTATATGTCTCCACGTGGTATCAGCTTGGGGACGACGCGGTCGAGGGCCTTCCTCACGACTGGTGCCAAAACCATTGAGTTTAATGAATAGTATATGTCTCCACGTGGTATCAGCTTGGGGACGACGCGATCGATGGCCTTCCTCACGACTGGTGCCAAAACCATTGAGTTTAATGAATAGTATATGTCTCCACGTGGTATCAGCTTGGGGACGACGCGGTCGAGGGCCTTCCTCACGACTGGTGCCAAAACCATTGAGTTTAATGAATAGTATATGTCTCCACGTGGTATCAGCTTGGGGACGACGCGATCGATGGCCTTCCTCACGACTGGTGCCAAAACCATTGAGTTTAATGAATAGTATATGTCTCCACGTGGTATCAGCTTGGGGACGACGCGGTCGAGGGCCTTCCTCACGACTGGTGCCAAAACCATTGAGTTTAATGAATAGTATATGTCTCCACGTGGTATCAGCTTGGGGACGACGCGGTCGAGGGCCTTCCTCACGACTGGTGCCAAAACCATTGAGTTTAATGAATAGTGTATGTCTCCACGTGGTATCAGCTTGGGGACGACACGATCGAGGGCCTTCCTCAACGACTGGAGCCAAAGCCATTGAGGCTAATGATTAGTATATGCCTCCACGTGGTATCAGCTTGGTGACGACGCGGTCGAGGGCCTTCCTCAACGACTGGAGCCAAAGCCATTGAGGCTAATGATTAGTATATGTCTCCACGTGGTATCAGCTTGGTGACGACGCGGTCGAGGGCCTTCCTCAGAAGATATAGATGCAAAGATACCTGTTGCACTTGGTAATTAAATTCGCGACCTCGTCCACAAGCCCAAAGCCCATCGTCGCCAATTTTAACTTTATTAGTTGTATAATCTTTGTTTTTATTATTAATGATCCTCCAGATAGTTTGGACACATTTTAGAGACACTGCTGTTGAGACCTCATATGTCGTTGTAGCTCAGAGGATATGAGAATACCTGCTTTGTCAGAGTTCTTCTTTATTGGGTCCGACACTGTTCAGTGTCTTCATCAACGATTTTAGCCTCAACTTATCAAATTAATTCCTCCTTATGCTATCGATGCCAACATCTTCATGGAGATCTCCTGTCCCCAAATATTATTTGAAACTGAAGACGATTGTGACCTACTTGAGAGCATACAGCGCAACTTATTTTGGGTAACTGGTGTGGTTTTTGTTGTACAGTATACCTACATGGATATAAACCTACCTGTAATCGAGCTGCGGACTAACTTTGGACTGCCATTGTAACAAGCCTGAAGACAATATCTAGATGTTACAGTATGTTCTCTCCAAACTGGTGAATTGTAACACCTACTGACCTGCCCATCTCAGCCTCGTGGTCAAAGCACACTAGATTCGAAGATCCTTGGAAGGCATCTAATTTACACGTTGTATGGATATCACAGTATCATGCCTCACATTCTAAGTTCTTTGTTTCGTCGTTAACATCCTCCAGAAGACAGCTATTGTCACTTCTTGTTACAGGCAATTTGTAATGCTGCCAGGATTTTGTTGTTGTTGTATGTTTGTCCGAAAGCGACTCAATATATTCCATCCCTTATGAAGAAGGTTCATTCCATCGACGACGATCATATGGTCTGATACCAGAAACTTGTTTCGATCGCAAAACATATCCTAAGTCAACGCTTAGTTGGTTTTTAGCGATAAGTAGTTTGATATTAACTGGGAAGCTAGTCGAAGATGTGGTTTTCTAGATTTAAGTTGCTCTACACGTTGTGGAATATCTTGCAAAATGGGAAGATTCGAAGTAGATGATCTTTTTGAACTCTCTGAGTCTTGCGGATACAAGATCTTCCTTCTCTTTGCGTCTTGTATCCGGACTCCGGAAAAGCTATGTTGCACAGCACTGGAATCCATGGCAAAGGGGTTAATAGCTCTTATTAATAATCAGTGTTAATTTTACATATAAGAAATGTATGTATCAAAACTTTGATAAAATATCAATTGCCTATCAGGCCTAAAAACTATATGTATATATAAAAGTTTTATATTTAGGTATGGCCTATTTAATCCAAACTTAGGCTAATACTACAACAATTCCTTTAACTGTCCGGAACAAATAGACTTTAATGAAATAAATATTTAAGATAGAGTTCTTTATTATTTATCTACAACTAGACTACGGCCTTTATTGGCATTTAAAAATGTGATTTGCCGGAGACTATTTTATAGGCTTTATGTTTTATCACAACTCTGGTTGCGTAAAAGTTTATGGATGTCTGTTATCCCGAACAGCTGTTAAGTTATCGTAAGATAAGTATTTACCACTTTGACATAAGCCACGGAATACGCATAACCGAGAGTGTAAACTCACACTTAATACGAGGAGATAAAAAAAACACCAGCAAATTACCGACCGATAAGACTAATACAGCGATTTCGAGTGGCAGAGCGAGAGGCGGGAATGCAGGCGGACGGACAGACCGAGCGCACGTTTATAACAACGATAACATCGCACGGTCACTCCAGACACCACAAAAAACCCTCATAAAAATTTGTCGTACAAGTCTTAACAAGGAGATGGTATCTGGCGAGGGTATAGCACCGCGGCCAGACCGTGTGTGGCGCGTTACGGTCGCATGTAGCATTGTAATTTGTCCTCTGGCCATCAACACAATCACCAACACAGAGTCAACTCATTACAATAGTCATAACACAAGTAAGTTAACATTTTTACTATTAAAAGTTAGGATAAAAACAGTTTTCCGGACAGTGATAAATGTAAAAATTCCTGTTTTCTATAGTAGCGCATGTGTTATAGATATCATTAATGCGTTGTAGAGTTTAACACAACCCAATATGAAGTCTACTGTCGGCGCAGAATTTATGTGATCCGAGTTTGAATGTTGTTTTCTAATAAACTAAGAGGCCTGTAAAAACTCCAATTATACTTTTTTTTTGTTTAATTTTGGGTTATTATATGTGAGTTTCAAAATTCTAATAATTTTTATCTTAGTTGGAAGAAAAAAAGTACTGGAATTTTAACTAGTTTTCACTGTACATACAATTTATACCGTTACAGTATTACTAAAAAACCCGTTCATGTAGCGCATTTATATTTTAATACGTGGTTGATAGGAATGTTTCTTGTACGTTTTATAAATTTTATAATCTCAAGAAAAAAGTTCTTATTAATTATCTGAAGCATTGTTTTCTTAGCTTCTAGTGGTCGTAAAATTAATTATTTTGTCTTGTTGTAATCCTTATTACATATATAGTTACGATACATCATCTTCATATGTGTAAGTAAATCCAGTGATTTTATATTGATTTAAATAAAATCATTAAATTTAAAACAACATTAAATTGTCAAATTTAAATTGATTTAAATCAATATAAAATCACTGGATTTACTTACACATATGCAAATGATGTATTGGAACTATATAAGAAACTAGCTGTACCCGCCTGCTTCGCCGGTCATAATATTGAGTTTGATTTAGAACCTAATAGCTGAAAGAATTCGGGCATTTTTGCTTCTTCTACCAATATTAGATTTTTAAGAGGCATGTCATAAAAAGTAAACTGCAAAACAAATAATTATTTATTTTCTATTTTCACGTTTCACCACATGTTTTAATTACCGAGGAAAAAAGGTTAACACCAAATACAGATCACCTGATCAAGTAAAAGTAGTGTGTGCTACACTCTCAAGGTGAAATGTAGAACTACAATAAATCAAAACATATACAGTACTGTTGTTGTGAGAACTTCAATCTGCTTATGGCATGTGAAACTACATTAAACCACACAGTCATATGTTTTTTGTAAACAATTCAGATTCTCCTTTTGAATAACATGGGATCTTTAGGAGCCCGTGGGGCGGGACCCTGTGGACGGATCTGCATCAAACTTCACAGAAACCATCTCGGGAGTATACAGGACAACATCCTAAAGTTTCATGGCGATCGGTTGGATGGTTTGGCAGCGCATAAACTTCAAACATACAAACATCCTCTTTTATAAATATAGATTAGGACAAGGCCAAATAATTTATTTTACGATCTCTAAAACGCAAGAAAACAATATTTCATGTAATTAATAGAAAATGTTTTCTTGTAATTATAATTATAAAATTTACCAAACATAATAAATATATAAAACATTCCCATCAACCATGTACAAAAAACGGTGTAAATTTGATGCACAGTGAAAACTACCGTAGTTCAAATTCTGGTACTTTTTTTGTTCCAACTAAGATACAAATTATTAAAACTTATAATACAATTTTGACACTCATATATCATAGCACACAGGTAAACAAGGAAAACAATGGATTGATTGGAGTTTTCATAGGTTTCTTAGGTTTTTAGAAAACAACATTCAAACTCGGGTGCACATAATTTCTGCGCCGACAGTAAGTGTTATTTCTGATCTGTGAGTTAGATTACTTCAAATCTCCATAACACAGTTAAATGGATGATAAGTAATATCGTAACAGGCTACAACTAAAACTTTAGAAACAACGTTTTTTTGAAAGATTCGTCATAACGAAGGGTCCAGATCATATTTTCCTGGATATGAAATGGAAGTTATGAGTGAATGTAGACAACTGTCAATGGCAGTACAAACATTTTAAGGGTATCCAGGCGCACAGTTGAGCACGCCAAAGAATTTAATTCGCCTAACTGTTGCTAGGGGTAGCAAAATGATTTTCTCACATACATACAACATGTTTCCCTCCCCTACTGTCTCGCCCCACAAATTGTACAAAAGAGTAACTCTCTTATTTATAGTAAACTCTAGAAATTATGTTTTTATATATTAATAAGAAACTCTTTCAGCTAAAGATAATTGCACACATTTCGATTCAAAACTATTACATATGTCCTTTATTAATGGTTACACTAAAAAAAAATCTTCACAATTTCTTTACACCATTCACGATGTCTTTTTCCACTGTATTCTCATCATTTTAATAAAATACATCACACGGATCCTTAACAAATTATGTACCTAGAAATACAAAATTAGCCCCTGTAGGTAGCCACAATTTCATAAAGAATATATTTTAAATTTTTCCCTCAACATATTTATTACTTATAAAAATACAAAAACTTTTAGAAAATATTCAAAAATAATGTTTAATCGAATGTCTATCAATAAGGCAAGACAGTGGTTAAGATATTAACTGTAAATTAGGTTTTATTTTGGTAGAAAAATTGAAGTAGAAGATAATTTAAACCGCGTTCAAAACACTACGACTGTTGACCCTGCCTTGCATATACATCATAGAGACTGCCATTAGTGTAGGACTAGATGTGTTTTCACAAGAATCATTCAACCAACTACAGTTAGGGACAGGAAAGATTACCGAACTAGGCAATACTTCTCTCAGTAGTGTTCTTCGGGTTCAACTGGGAGGCCAACCCAAATAGGCTTGGGATGCATGAGACAACAAGTTTATGACTATGGATTGTAGTCTATGAGAGTGACTACAGTAAGCTACTTCCTAACTTCCATTGTTTGTTTTCAATTAATACATTATTTTAAATTTATATTTTTTATAACTTTCTTCATTAGTTTGATATTTGTCGATTGCGGTACAATTTCTTGTATTTTTTCCAAATAATAAAAAATTACTTTCCTTACTTTAATAATTCTATTCTATACCAATATACCCGTTTGAGTACTTAGATTTCACCTAAAAGATTTCTCAGACGTTAGGCACCAACAAACTATGTCGAGACACCAGGACGACTACAATCGCCAGTGCGGATGATCTGAACTAATATAATAATATAATTTGTCGGACTGGGACAACATTGACAATTTAGCTGCAGTCGTAATGACTCATCGTGTTTAGTTCATATGTTTCACGAACACCTTTTGTTGTGCAACATGATGGACTCGCTGAAGATTAGTGTGCAACTTGTACTTTCTGGAGAGCAGTTGTACGACTTGGATTCGCTAGAAATCAGTTGTAAAACTTGTACTCGCTGTAGATCAGTTGCGCAACTTGATCTCGCTGGAGATCAGTTGTACAACTTGAACTCGCTGGAGATCAATTGTACAACTTGGACTCGCTGGAGATCAGTTGTACAACTTGTACTAGCTGGAGATCAGTTGTACAACTTGTACTCACTGGAGAGCAGTTGTACGACTTGGACTCGCTGGAAATCAGTTGTAAAACTTGTACTCGCTGGAGATCAGTTGTGCAACTTGTACTCGCTGGAGATCAGTTGTACAACTTGAACTCGCTGGAGATCAGTTGGGCAACTTGGACTCGCTGGAGATCAGTTGTACAACTTGTACTCACTGGAGATCAGTTGTACAACTTGGACTCGCTGGAGATTAGTTGTAAACATCATTATTATTTTTCTGATCACAATACACGTAAGATACAAACGGGGACAAAGGCTTCAAGTTTCTATAGACGATGAAAGCCCATAAAATATTATAGAGGTAGAAGATAAATATATTAGGGTGAATAGGTACGTAATACGATAAGAGGGTCGGCTTCAAAATGGTATAGAACATTGATTGTCCCAAAATATTATAAGAGAGAAACGGCTTCAAAATGATATAGAGCAATGATAGTCCCAAAATTTGATAAGAGAGGAACGGCCTCTATATGATATAGCATTGATGCTACCAAAATATGATAAGAGAGGAACGGCTTCAAAATGATGTAGCATTGATGGTCCCAAAATGTGATAAGAGAAGAACGGCTTCAAAATGATATGGCATTGATGGTCCCAAAGTATGATGAGAGAGAGGAACAGCTTCAAAATGATATAGAGCATTGATGGTCCCAAAGTATAATGAGCGAGAGGAACGGTTTCAAAATACTATTGAGGATTGATGGACCCAAAGTATGTTAAGGATGTATAGTGGTCTACCATTTGCAGCTCGTCATACTATTTAATACCATCGCCTGGCTTTGCATCTCCATGAGATTATTTTAAATCTACTGACATTCTTCTGTTGTTAACTACCGGCATTTTTAACGCTTGGTGTCGATACTACCACAGTCAGTAGAATACCTGGTGAATTAGTCACGATGGCTCGTAAAGTCCGCATGCGACAATTTACGAGCTATAAGTCCAGGTACGATGCACTTATCTGATTGTAATGTGTCTACGTTAATTATTTGTTTAAATGGCTTGGTCTCGACGCAAGGGCTATAAAACAATGACCTACCCGACTGGTCCGGTACACCACACCGACCAAGAGTCTGCACCTACCCGACTGGTCCGGTACACCACACCAACCAAGAGTCTGCACCTACCCGACTGGTCCGGTACACCACACCGACCAAGAGTCTGCACCTACCCGACTGGTCCGGTACACCACACTAACCAAGAGTCTGCACCAACACAGACGTTTGTACATCGGTCATTGCCTGATACATGCCTTCAGTTCTACTTGTGATTACTGTTGTATGTACAACTAACTAACCCAAAATCGTCAATGTCAAAATCCTGACTGGAAGTCTGTAAAATTAACAACGATCAATACAGGACAAAAAGCGTAACTTAAATGATTTGTCATCTCAATCGTCAATAATTTACCAGAACTGGAAATCCACTTCTTTATATGCTTACTGCTTCGTTTATACATTAAAAGAAGCAGTAAGCATGTAAACTTACTTCTCGCTGAAAGCTACAGTGACGTGCTTAGAGCTTCGCTTAATGTAAACTTCTCGCTGATCGCTACAATGACGTGCATAGAGCTTCGCTTATTGTGAACTTCTCGCTGATCGGTACAGTGACGTGCTTAGAGCTTTGCTTAATGTAAACTTCTCGCTGATCGGTACAGTGAAGTGCTTAGAGCTTCGCTTAATGTAAACTTCTCGCTGATCGGTACAGTGACGTGCTTAGAGCTTCGCTTAATGTAAACTTCTCGCTGATCGCTACAATGACGTGCATAGAGCTTCGCTTATTGTGAACTTCTCGCTGATTGGTAGAGTGAAGTGCTTAGAGCTTCGCTTAATGTAAACTTCTCGCTGATCGGTACAGTGACGTGCTTAGAGCTTCGCTTAATGTAAACTTCTCGCTGATCGGTACAGTGACGTGCTTAGAGCTTTCCTTAATGTAAACTTCTCGCTGATTGGTAGAGTGAAGTGCTTAGAGCTTCGCTTAATGTAAACTTCTCGCTGATCGGTACAGTGACGTGCTTAGAGCTTTGCTTAATGTAAACTTCTCGCTGATTGGTAGAGTGAAGTGCTTAGAGCTTCGCTTAATGTAAACTTTCGACAACGTAAACTTTTCGCTGATCGCAACAGTGTAAGGTTAGAACTTCGCCCAACGACAACTTCTAACTTATCAATAATATATTTTTCAATAATTTACAACTAAGTATATTTTTAGTTGTCGAACAATGATTAGGTGTATTAGTTAAAGTAATATTTACTGATTCCAGTTTCAATTCTAGTCTAAGTTAATTTAGTCATATAGCATAGAAATGCAATGATAAAGTAATTTTTGTAGACCTAATGTGGTTAAGTGACTTAAATAAAATAGATTAAAACATAGAATAGCTAATTAAAGGGAACTATCCACTAGAGGGAAACTACTACGACCCACCAGTTTAATATTATGTTACTTATGTTGATACACTGCAAGCAACTAAGAGGGGACGAATGATATATTTAGGCTACACTGGAGGTCGAGATCGTATCTACGCCACCCACCTGGAGTTCTGCTAAACCACAGTGTTCTGTTGAGGGACGTCCAGCCTGCATCGACTCCGCGAAACACAGGATTGTGTTCTGTTGAGGAACTTTGAACTTCGGTCGCCAGTACATCAAAATCCCTATTTAACACGATAATCAGTTAAGGTCCCAGTCTACATCAACTCCGAAAACACATGGATATAGTGTTCTGTTGAGGAACTTAGAACTTCGGTCACCAGTACATCAAAATCCCTATTTAACACGATAATCAGTTAAGGACCCAGTCTACATCAACTCCGAAAATATATGGATATAGTGTTCTGTTGAGGAACTTTGAACTTCGGTCGCCAGTACATCAAAATCCCTATTTAACAAGATAATCAGTTAAGGCCCCAGTCTACATCAACTCCGAAAACACATGGATATAGTGTTCTGTTGAGGAACTTAGAACCTAAATCGCCACTAAATAAATTTTGTCACTCAACACGATACACGGTATTGCGTCAAGGAACTTCTATTTCGCATCAAGTCTGCATCATTACGCGGATATAAAGTTCTTTTGAGGGTTTACATCTGCAATCATAATTACACAAATTTACATCAAGACTAATGAACAATTTACAATATTTAGAAGTAAGATTTTGATGTAAATATGAAGATTTTGATGTATTATTACGGTACAGCAAAATTGTTTTGACAATTTACAAAGAAATCTGCATCAATTTCATGGATATAGTGTTCTATTGAGAATTTAGAACCTCGATCTTAACTCAATCAATCTGCATCAAGATACACAGTTGGGGAAACGCGGGATATTTAACGGGATATTTGACTACGGTTCCATTTTGATGGTTGGTTGCACATCCTTAATTTCACAGTGTTTTGGCGGGAAGAATCAGTGTAGCCTATAATTATATTCCATCGATACATTCTTTTGACTTTTCCATAATTTCAGCCCTTAAAAAGGTATGTAGGCCCTATAATTCATCCTCCAACCGTCCTACAGATCGGTACTTGTTTAGGGTTCACAACTACCAGGGGTACCTGGCTCCAACAAAAACATTTTAAGATATGGCGTTTCTTATGTTAGCTTGTATTTATATAAAAAAGATATATATATATATATATATATATATATATATATATATATAGGCATTAGAGTTAATGTTTACATTCATTGCTGTTCGGAGCGCCGCCTGGGAATAGTGCAGCTGCACAGACCGAAGGGTTGATGACCGAAGAAAACTTGGTTTGGTCGAAAAAATCGTGTTGTTTTGTTAATAGAAACCACCTATATTGAACACAATAGATTATCCTTTAGACAATGGAATAATCTGCCAACATTCTCTCTGCATATATCACATACTTACTTGGATGTTTCTAAACACTTTCCTTTCAAGTCATTACAACCACCACTGCACAAACATGATAACCATATAAAAGCTAAAGATGTCTTTCACAATCTACAATGTTGCTGAACTGTTATAGAGAGACTTCCTCAATCATTCAACCCCTACAAAGCACCTTATGGGTTCAAGCACCTGACATTTGGCTTTCCCAAAGAGCCCCATTACCTGGGAGCTTCATCAGTGACAGACTGCACGAAGTAGGTTCAGACGTACAAAAGTGGACCTTTCTCACACAGCAGAATGTCCACAAAACGAAAATGAATAAACGTGAAGGAAATTCAACAAAACCGCCTACTTGGATATATGCTTTTTAGTCCTGATCCTGATGTTGCCTGGTCGTGAAGCAGAGTTATTTTTTTTTTTTTATAGAAGAATGAGTTCTAGTGGGTAAAAAAGAGAAAAACAATAATAGAACTAGACAATCCTAACAAAATTGAAAATAAACGGAAGGACAAAAAAGAGGATAGAAAGCTTGAACAAAATTACTCGTATTGGTTTACGGTAATATTTATTTGGGTTCTGTTAAGAAAAAAAAAAAAAAATTAAAAACACAGAAAAATATTGAAGACTGTGAAATATCTGAAACAGAATTTGAAAAAAGTGATAACAGATAAGAGCTCTTTTACTCTTATTTGCAAGTAGTAATGGAAGCTGAAGAAGTTTCTGACCCCCTTAAATTCAGTTTGAATGAATGTGCTTTAGGACAATTTTGGGAAAGAAAGTTATAAGTAAGTTTGTTAGAATTGTTACTGAGTACATGCTTGCATACTACAGTAATTTTTGCGATAAACTTAAGTAAAATTGGCCAATTTTAAATGGCCTGAATGAACGATATTTCAGTTAGAGCTGACAGGCTGAAATTGAGTTGCAAATCATGTACTCCCAAACGACAGAGTAACAAGCTTTGTACTTCTCGTACCAGATGTTGAATATGTTAATTAAAATCATTAAGTAATATTAAGCTTCAACTTACTTCACTTTGCCTTGTGTTACGAGTTAGACTTGTCACATGCCGATATCATGATACAATTAGTTCATAACAAGTGTCCTCATTGTTACGTCGAGAGGACGTGGTTGGTATGTTTTCGTGATACTAGGCGTTAACGTAGCAACATTGAGACACGCGCGTTTTATCTTTACTGTACAAATAGAACGTTTTTTAACCGAACACAGGTTAAAAAGTTTTCACAAGAAGAAATATACAGAAAGAAAAATACAGCAAGGTTTCGTAGCTAACGGGGCATGATTAATCCTTTTAAATGATCTTGGAATTCGAAACAAACCTATCTTCAGCACAAATACCATTTCCTCGGCGTTCAAAGAGGAGCAATTTGATGAGGAGGGGGAGGAGGTAGCATCATCCTCACCACTGCTGCTGGAGGGTGCTATGTAGGACGCGTGAATCCCTTCCCCATCCCCAGAGGACAGGTCACCTTGGGCGGGCTGTCGCAACAGTTCCGGCCAGTGGTCAGCGGTAAGGGACACCGTGAGACGGGGCGACCACAGCCGGCCCGTGACGGCACGGAGCAATACGCCAAACATGAAACGTGATAACAACTCACCAAGTAACAACCAGGACACAACCCAAAAATACTAAGAACAATTATACAAACAGTACCCGAGAGTAATACGTAGATGGGCGCTGTTATAACACGACACCAAAGTGCATTTCAGGAGCAAACTAACACAACCTAACCTAACAATACCTAGCCTAGCCATATCCTATATAAACATTAGCTTAAGCTGCGTTTACACCGGAGTTGACAACATTGTTTCCAACAAATGTTGTGAACATTTACAAAGATCGTACTAAAATTTTCGTCAACATTTGTAGACAACAATGTTAACTGGGCTTAAACGACCCGCAACAATGTTGACAACACTTCAACATGTCGTCAACAATTTGTTGGCAACATTTGGTGTAAACGCGGTTTTACTGAAACCGGTACATTTTCTGCACTAACACGTATAATTTATTATTATTACTATTAATGACTCAATCGCAAAAACCTTGACATAATCACGACCAGGGTAAAATTCCGCACAATTTGAGTACCCATATTGCTATATTTACCGAAAAGACTTTTCCATTTTCCTCATTTTCGTATTTTTGTCGGCTTTTCCGCTAAAAAAACTGTTATATTCTCGTTTCTTACGCCGGAGACACTCGCAGCGTTTTTTACCGATCGGATTATTTATCGAGGATGCCGTTTCAGCAATGGCACGAGGGTGTTACACGCTGCAATATACTGGGTGTTATACGCTGAACGGAAAAGTAAACGATCGTTTTATTTAACGCCGTCGGTAGCTGTGCAGACTACCACTGCCACTACATCGGGCGTATTTCTACTGTAAGCTGCTTTTTGCTGTGTTGATCGCTCATCTGCAACTTCTGTGGAGTACATTAATTTATAAGTAATTAATTAATTTAAAATAGCTGATAATATTATGATTGACAACGCATTGCCCATTCTTTAATTGAAAAAAAAACCCGTTTATTAGGATAAAACATTGAATACACTTAAAAGACAGAAACGCAACAAGGAATGCATGGCATTCAATTTAAAATGATTTTAAAGAATTAAAGGACAATAAAAAGAATGAATTCTGTAATTCTCATACAGATTAAACACAATAATTAATACATTTTTTTACATGTAAACACCATTTGATCAGGTTAAACTAGGTTATGTTGAATTTTTATCACTTTGTTTAGTTACGTTAAACTAGGTTCCGAATTCATCTCCTCTTTTATTGATCGATTTACGTTTATGTTTGTATAACCAAAGAGCTTTATATAGATTTTAAACTCAATATACCAAACAAATGCAATGTGCTTTTTTTATAATATGTAATTCAGCTGAACACAGTTAAATTAGTTGAATTAAAAAAAAAAAAAAAAAAAAAAGCTGTTTTTTATGACGCCACTGTGTCGGCGTCGGAAATTTTAACGGTATGTGCAAGCGCTAGACTTCCTTGCTTGGCGTCGTTAAATTATCCAATTTAAGAAAAATTGAAGAAAAACGCCGTGTTTCTCCGGCCTTGGTTATGTATTTACTGTATTATGAAAAAATCTAGCCAAATAATCGACAAGGCCCCTATTTTAAATAAACATAAAGAAATAATGGAACTTTTCCAGTCACAGATAAATTTAAATAAAAATAAATGGTTCCAAAGAATTGGCACAAACTTTCCCCCACATTAAACACTAAAAAAATCAAAAACCTTGAAAATTACCAGTTTGATTTCCAAATATGTTTTTAGCCATAACTAGTCAAGTTAGAGACATGCGGTTTTTACTAAAATATTTTAAATTGTAATTCACATCTTTCCTGAAAATTTAATCATAATCATTATAGCCGTTATCGAGAAAATTTCATTTTTGTATGTTTTTTGCCCATAAAAAAATTCAAAAAAATGGAAAAATGGTCTGGAGATATTGGCTAAATACACTTACATACCAAATTTCATAAAAATTGATCCATCCGTCTGGTCTCCAGCGAACTAGACATGCACACAGACAGACATCAACATTAAAAAAAATTTGAATAAATGCCGTTAAACATTGAAATAAGTAGGGTTAAACCGTTCTCAGACATATTCTTGTAAAACTCATAGGGAATCCTATCATAGTCTGGAGCCTTGTTATTTTTAACATTACTTAGTATAGATTTTAGTTCCTCAGAATTCTTTATCTAACCTCTCATTTGAAATAAAAGGTTCTGCATAGCTAATTGAATCTGAAAGTAAATGAGGGTTTAATAAATGTTTAAAATGTGCAACCCAGGCTTCAGGTGAAATTTTTCCAACAAACTTGTGATCTTTCGATTTGAAACTGTTAATAGCTTTCCAGCAACTTTTAGCATCTGATATTTGATTTAAACTTACTGTTGGACTTTCGTAAAACTCCTATTACAAGCCTATTACAAAATAAGCTGTAACTTTTACTCACATCAGAATATTTTGTTTTTGTATCAGATGAATTGAATTTACGAAATAAATTTAGCTACTTAAAAGCGCGCTTTCTTAATTTTTGACACTCGAAATAAAACGAAGGTTGCTTACCTACTAGGTTGATCTTAGAGTTGATTAACGGTTTACTACTAGCTGCACTTACAATATTGGTCCACCAGTGTGACATGAGTAATTGTTTGAATTATCTTAGTAGCGTAATTGACTTTGTCATTATTTGACCACTTACATCATAATTGTTTTGCGTTAACTCGAGACGGAATACGCATCTTGAAATATGAAATTAGCGAAAATCTATATTAAATCGATATTTCAACGTTCGTATGTCACACAACACATCTGGGATTAAAACGAGCAAAATAGAGGTTTCCTATGATAGTGGTAGATGACGTCATTGGCCCCTCTCAAGTAATACAAACGCTTGGTCTGTACCTGAATGTCCTCTTGCACTCGGCTAGTAGGTTACAATTAATCGACAACGAGACAACCCAATTTATCCAAACATCTTCGCCTGCGGGATGGACTGCGAGGAATCACAGAGAAAAATTAACAGAGGTCGCTGTCTTATAGCTACAGCGAACACCTCAGTGGAAGTTATAAACAGATTACAACTAATGTATATCTTTATAAATCTGTAGTAATAATTATTACGTTTATACTTTATGACTTGAGAGGCATAAAGGGAGGAACTGGCAACGGTGCTGGCCCTGATGGCAACCAGGAGAAATAACTACTCGGCACACATTCAGCGCACTATTGGATGTGAAATAGGTTTCTTTCTTCTAAGTTGAGGAGTCGAATTCTGAAGGATAGAGATTTGTCTCAAAAATATGTAACCCGTGTATCCGTTCAATAACAATGTACAGACCATCATGGAAGGACACTTTCACGTAACTTGGAGAAGTTTTCTTGCATTTAAATTTTCAAATTGACCTGCACTGCAAATTTAGTGTACCTTAACACGGTACAGTGCCGATATGAGAGGAGATCCAGAATACATTTTCCCTACACGACAAGTTGGTCGGCGTTCATTTCACCACATAAAATGATTAGTATCCGAATTAAAAAAAATGAAAATACACAGTACTTAGAGGTCAAATCCTTGGACCGTAAGTAATGCAAAAATGAGGTCCCTGCAAAAGTGTAAATATAAATAAAACAAGAGCAAATTATACTGTCGTCACACACCACAGAGAAGAAAGAAACAGAGGTCGCATCTAATAGTAAGCCTACGCTGAATGTGTGTCGAATCTATTCTAATTTCCACAGTTTGCCATGCAGATCCTCCCCCAAATCCCAATTCCTCACGGATAAATGTACCTAATGTACTGCAGATGTATAAAGATGTACATTAGTTGTAATCTATTTATGACTGAGTCTGTGGCGTTCACTGCGGCCAGAACAAAGCGGTCTCTGTTCTTTCTTTGTATATACAAACAAATTTACGAATATACATCGATTGTTGTATATAGGTAAACAGAACGTCTCTCTTAAAAGATGAACAAGACAAGACGTGTAACTATAATTTATGACATTCAGAAATTATAAAGAACAACATTTTTCCAAACAAAACATTTGGAAATCCAGAACATTTAACTCTCAAAGAAATGATACAAAGTCTTTAAAACACATACAGAAATTAAAATAACTTTTACTTCAGAAACCAAATTATATATTCTTCAAAATAAAAAATTACATTGAAATAAAAATTTAGCACAAACGAAATAACGAACGAAACGATGTGAAACATTATACATTGGACAAACAAAATTAAATCGAAAACCAGATAACGAGATTTTAAGTACAACAGACCCGAAAATCAGCAATAGCTAGATCTAAACTTTTATTAATTGATTTTTAGTAAAAGAAGTAAACAGCAGTTTGGATTCAGTATGAAACCATTAAAATTAAGAAAAGAGAAGACCAGCTTGTAAACAATGAACCCAAACTGTTTTTAAATTCTCCCTTGTAAAATTGTTTAAAACATTTATTTATTTACTATATATTTTTGTATTTTCATTCACACAGTATTTTATAATTTTATACAACATTGCATTAATTTATTTATCCTTTTTTTATATTTGTAAATATTTATTATTTTGTATCAGTTGTGTTTTTAATCTGACGACGTTATCTTTGGAAACGAAAGGCCACATTTAATAACAAATTTAATTATTGGCATTGTGAATAATTAAATTTAAAATTTCTTCAAATTATAATTTATAGCATCTTTACTTCTCCAGACAAAACTGTATTAGCAAACTCAAGTGCTCACATGTAGCGGGTCAGACGGAGTGAACTATTAGTAAAAAAATCAATTAAAACTAAAATAAACATCCTCAAGTTTTTTCATCCCTTATTTTATGTGACTTAAGTCCGTACCCGGACATATATATAATGGAGGCGTGCCGGAAATAAATGAACAGGTCATAGTTGAATCATCCCTCGTTACCGATAAATCGCCGGTTCCCACACGTGGGGCGGGGGAGGAAGTGTCGCAGCCGTCAAGGGATAAATAAAACAGTAACGACATCACCAGTGAGGAGCACTTCCGGGGATCGGGTGTCCGCGGCCTTGTGGAGCTTCGTGCGGGCAGAAACCTTTTAAGGCGATACACTTCATTTCGATTAAAAATCGAATTTGGCCCGGGCTGGACAAGGGGATGGAAAATATTTTCAATATATCGAACTATTGATGTACCGGCAACCAAATATCGATTTAACGATAATATCGAAAGAGTAATATCGATATATCTGGTAATCGATATATCGAATTGTAAATTATTTATCTGTTTAAAATTATGCACTAACTCTTATGTCATGACCAAAAATATACTCATGTTGTGCTTTCACTATTTCGAATAGCCTACTGAATGTAAAAATTAAATAAATTTAAATAAATGAAACAAGTTGTGGTCTGTGACATTGAATGAGAAAAATATCAAAATAGGAATACCTATACCTTTAATTACTAGCCTATGTTAATTTAAAAAAAATGATGTAATAACAATGTTATTTTTGTTTTTCACACTTAAAAATGCCATTATACTTCTTATAAACACTAAAAAGCTGAACATATTAATTCACTAAGGCAGTCAAATTAGGCATATTAGAGTCAGCGTTGCCAACTCACAACTTCATTTACTCTTTCCACCCACTGGTATACAATAAACTACATTTTGTGTGTTAATCTCACGTAAAAAAAAAACTAAATTAAGTTACTTTATTATTTCAATGGATGTTTTGTACGCATAAGAGTCAATTTAAATGTGTTTTTCGAATCGCGATGATTTTGAGGAGAGATAATAACATAATTATATAGTAATATGATATATCGGACCAAAATATCGATAGTAATATATCGAAAGATATTTATCAATATATCCGATATATCGTTGCCATCCCTTGCTGGGCATCTCTTGGGGGATCCGCGGGCGGAATTTTGAATCCAATAAACACATAGACTTTAGTTAGTTGTGACTTGTAGAAGGAGTTGATTGGCATCAAGCTACTACATTGATCCCTCACATTGCTGACATAACTCAATCTACTATACTGACCAGTGATGCCAACTTCCATTATAACTCAGTCTACTATACTGACCAGTGATGCCAACTTCCATTATAACTCAGTCTACTATACTGACCAGTGACGCCAATTTTGGCTTGTTAGTTTTATTTCAACTAAACACTGTACTTAGAAGAAAAGTCTATTTTGTGGAGATCAGAAAGGTTGGCAGCGAAGAACAACTCTCTAAACCCCCACTGATACAGACACTCTAGTATCAATGATAAATAATTGACTTCCATCATAACTCAGTCTACCATACTGACCAGTGATGCCAACTTTGGCTTGTTAGTGTTACTTTAACTGAACACTGTACTTGGAAGTAAAGTCTATTTTGTGGAGATCAGAAAGGTTGGCAGCGAAGAACAACTCTCTAAACCCCCACTGATACAGACACTGTAGTATCAATGATAAATAATTGACTTCCATCATAACTCCGGTACGGTTTTTTTTATTTTTAAATGTTTGGTGTAATTATATATTTTTATGGTTAAGGTCTCTAAATATGAAAACAGTTTGTATGTACATTTCGTTAATCAAATTGCTCTGAATATGCATTAGTATTGTTTAAATCTTAATTAATATTGTTTTAAAATTTATTAATTTATTGTAAAGTAGATGACCTCCACACAGCTCGACTTTGATGGACGTATATAAATTATTTGCTACTTTATTCGACGATCTTACACATAACATTTATTTTATTTATTTATTTTTAAAACGCCGATTGTCAAGATATGGGCGAATTTGGATTTCGAATGAGTGTGATGAGTGAATGTAACCATTGTTACAAACTAAGACTGACTATTCCTTAGAGGGTGTCATTAATTAATATACCAATGACAAATGAACAGACGGTAGTTATCAGCTGACCCCTTTAACTTATATAGCTGGGATTTAACCAACTAAACTACCGACCAATTCGCCTGAGTGGGTTCCGTTCTTCTTGTCACTATTCAGTCTACTTGGGGTAGTTCGGACTTATACTGCTAGGAAAGTAAAGGTACTCCTCCACATATTCGAAATAAATATTAAATAAATACAAGAGAGTACGTTATAAATAAACATTTAAAGAACATTTTTATCAAAAAAAAGATGAAGATCGTGGCCATAATGATCACTGAACGAATTGAATTATAGGCCTTGAAAATCTTGAGAGATAGCAAACCTAAACCAAGCAAAATAGGTTTTGGAGCTAGTACCATTGTGAAATAGGTCTGATTTGAAGCTAGATAGCTAGTGTAAAATGACGATAAAATAAGTTTGACTAACAAGTCCATCCATACTGAAGTGTAGTTCCATAACATATATGCACAGTACTTGGTTCACACTCGTAAGCCACCGACACCATTCATTGAAAATTATCAATGTATTAATAGACCTACTATATTAGTTTTCTAAACGGGAATAAATTGATTGGGGAATAAACAATTTCAATTACTTTAAACTTGTTATTTGTGGTAATGATGGCAAACTGGCAATGCTTGTAAAAACAACCAATTGTAACAAAAAAACATTTTTTGGGGAGACTGATGGTTTATAAGAGTGCCACGCGTCTTCCATCCAGGGAAGAGAGAATTTTCCTGCCGCATCAAGAGATAAAAACATCGTACTTTTCAACCCCGTAAGAAAATTATTTTCACTACCTCAACACTTATATTATTTTGTTAAGGGCCTACATTGCTCCAGTTTAGTTAGTGTGGGTCCTTTGTTTTCTACCAACAAGCCAGTGCAGCACTTCTTCATTCCTTCTCCTGATATCATACGTTCAGTTTTCTGTCCCACAGTACAGCACTACTTCATTCCTTCTCCTGATATCATCCGTTCAGTTTTCTGTCCCACAGTGCAGCACTTCTTCATTCCTTCTCCTGATATCATACGTTCAGTTTTCTGTCCCACAGTACAGCACTACTTCATTCCTTCTCCTGATATCATCCGTTCAGTTTTCTGTCCCACAGTGCAGCACTTCTTCATTCCTTCTCCTGATATCATCCGTTCAGTTTTCTGTCCCACAGTGCAGCACTACTTCATTCCTTCTCCTGATATCATCCGTTCAGTTTTCTGTCCCACAGTGCAGCACTTCTTCATTACTTCTCCTGATATCATCCGTTCAGTTTTCTGTCCCACAGTGCAGCACTACTTCATTCCTTCTCCTGATATCATCCGTTCAGTTTTCTGTCCCACAGTGCAGCACTACTTCATTCCTTCTCCTGATATCATCCGTTCAGTTTTCTGTCCCACAGTGCAGCACTACTTCATTCCTTCTCCTGATATCATCCGTGCAGTTTTCGGTCCCACAGTGCAGCACTTCTTCATGCCTTCTCCTGATATCATCCGTTCAGTTTTCTGTCCCACAGTGCAGCACTTCTTCATTCCTTATCCTTGTATCATCCGTTTAGTTTTCTGTCCCACAGTGCAGCACTTCTTCATTCATTCTCCTTGTATCATCCGTTCAGTTTTCTGTCCCACAGTGCAGCACTACTTCATTCCTTCTCCTGATATCATCCGTTCAGATTTCTGTCCCACAGTACAGCACTAGGCCTACTTCATTTCTTCTCCTGATATCATCTGTCCCACAGTACAGCACTTTTCATTCATTCTTCTGATATCATGAGTTCAGTTTTCTGCCCCACAGTGCAGGACTTCTTCATTCCTTCTTCTGATATTATCAAAACAAATATAAAGCATTGTTTCGGGCGTTTTCGCGAAGGGAAACGGCCCCCTTGAGAAGTTATTTTACATGGGTTTATCGTTAAGTGTACACCTAACATTGTGTACCTACTTATATTGAAAATTTATATGTAGACAGTTAGGATACATAACCAATAAAAACGTACGACATCTTTGTGTAGGCGAGTACACTCAGTATGAACAAATTATTTTCTGAACTGCGCCATTATTTTCATTACGATACGTAATCGAGCTTAGTTAAATTATTTAAAAATAGTTTTCTAAAAATTGTAAGATTCGGACTGGTCAGAACCTTATACAATTTTACAAATACGAGCTCAATTAATTGGCAAAACCATACTTGAAAAAGTTATATTCTTCATTCCTTGCAGGAAAAGCTTGAGTTTTCCATGCAACGGAAGGGCCAGCACCTTGTCAGTCCCTTCCTTATTTCCCTGAATCCCCTGAAGGATAAACGTAGTAATTATTGGTACAGATGTATAAAGATGTAAATTAGTTTAAATCTATTTATAACCTCCACTGAGCTGTTGCGAAGATACCGACCTCTGATTCCTTTTGCTCTGTGGTTACTTACACTATTGTCAGACGTTTAAAGACGTACCTAAAAACATACGCCACGCCACGAAATGACACTGGTTTGTCATTCGTTTTGTCTTATTTCAAATCCAAGGTAATATTAGTAGAACTATTTTTTTAGCACAATATCTCAGTAGCGTACAGAAAAGTTACGTAAACACATGTTACACTTTTGGACACGCACAGTTACATGACGAGCTCTGTAAAGGGCAATCAACTTGTAATGCAACCCCAACGGAAGGGATTATCGACACATTGCACATGCAACCTACACTGGCCACAATCCTCTTAGGGCAGGACTGCATCCGGCTCCAGGAGTAATCCCGAGGTGAATGCGACCGAGAACTGTACAACTGTCTTACATAGGGTTGCCAATGGACCCAGTCCACTGGGTTACAACAAACCCTCTGATATTTCACCATAAGTACAAGATTAGTTACGCTTAGGCACTACTGTAGTTACACCTAACATCACCGTATGAACACGTTAATGTTTAGTGTCAATAAAGTCATGTTTCGTTTAATTTCAATTCTCTTAACCCCACCGACATTCACCACACAAATATCTCTTAAAGAAAATACAATACCCTGCTACAAAACAATACTCCGAGACCCCACCCAATTCTTCGACACCCATCCACTATATGTATATATATATATATATATATATATATATATATATATATATATATATATATATATATATATATATATATATATACAAACCACTCTTTCCTTCTAAAAAATAATTCTCTGCAGTCCTCTCAGCAACAAAACAATTCTCTGACACCCACTGATTCATCCTATAGAAAGAACTCTCAGGTTCCTCCCTGCTACAAAACGATTCTCCGACACCCATAGAATACGATACCCATAGCGTACGTGTATGGGTGAGTGCGAAAATCATTACCAGCATAAGTGGTATGGGTGTACGGGAGGATCATTTCCAGCGTACATGTATGTGTACTTGCGAAAGTCATTACCAGCATACGTGTATGGGTTAGTGCGAAGGTAATTAGGATCGTACGTGTATGGGTGTTGGGGAGGGTCATTTCCAGCGTACGTGTATGGGTGGGTGGGAGGGTCATTACCAGCATACGTGTATGGGTGTGGAGGATGGTCATTTCCAGCGTACGTGTATGGGTGGGTGGGAAACCCATTCATCCTATAGAAAGAACTCTCTGAATTCCTCCCTGCTACAAAACGATTCTCCGACACCCACTGATTCATCCTATAGAAAGAACTCTCTGAATTCCTCCCTGCTACAAAACAATTCTCCGACACTCATTCATCCTATAGAAAGAACTCTCTGGTTCCTCTCTGCTACAAAATGATTCTCCGACACCCACTTATTCATCCTATAGAAAGAACTCTGAATTCCTCCCTGCTAGAAAACAATTCTCCGACACCAACTCATACATCCTATAGAAAGAACTCTCTGAATTCCTCCCTGCTACAAAACAATTCTCTGACACCCACTCATTCATCCTGTAGAAACAACTCTCTGCAGCCCTCTCAGCAACAAAACAATTCCCCGACACCCACCCATTCATCCTATAGAAAGAACTCTCTGCATTTCTCTCACCAACAAAACAATTCTCCGACACCCACTCATTCATCCTATAGAAAGAACTCTCTGCAGTCTTCTCAGAAAAAAAAACAATTCTTTGACACCCACTCATTCATCGTATAGAAAGAACTCTCTGCAGTCTTCTCAGCAACAAAACAAATCTCTGACACCCAATCATACATCCTACAGAAAGAACTCTCTGAAGCCCTCTCTGCTAAAACAATACTCTGACACCCATTCTCTCCTCCTACACAAATACACAAACACTTCTCTAGAGCCCTCTTGCAACAAATAATTATATGACACCAACGCATCCATCCTATAGAAATAACTCTCTTAAGTCCTCCCTGCTACAAAACACTGCTATGACACCCTCCCTCTCTTCCTATACAAAACAAAGACTTTTATAGAGCCCTATCTGTTACTAAAAAATTCTCTGACTAAAGATCCTCGACAAAGATCTACATTTCTAATACAGTAACTTGCAACCGTACACAGACACCTCCCTGACACCCAACTAGCCTCGCTGTACTAATAATTCTATGACAACCAGCTACACTTCACACTTCATACATTACCAACCACCCATTCTAACAAACTTTTAATGCTTCATTACGCACGCTGACACATACATTTTGTAATTTTAAATACACACTTTTCGTCTTGTTGGGTTGTTGTTGTCAACCACTCGACGTACTCCAGACACGTCAAGGTAAATGTATAGAGAGCCGGTTCGTTGAGAGTGTGCGGTGGACCGCAACATTCTATCCGACAGGTCGGGTTGCGGCCAGGCCGAGGCTGCGGTCTTGTCGTCGTCAACACCCACCTACCTTTGACAGATAACTGTCACGCAGTTTATACGGAAGTATTCCAGGACCACTCCAACTTAGACGGACTAGTTCTGTTAGTATGTGTGAGGGTGGCCTAGTGATGGCAAATATTTTCAAATTACCGATAAATATCGCAAACCAAACACGTAAGGTGGTATTGACCCACCCATCCATCCAAACACATACAGTGGTATTACAAAAAACACGTACAGTGGTATTGACCCACCCACCCGCCCAAATACGTACAGTGGTATTGACCCACCCACCCAACCAAACACGTACAGTGGTGTTGACCCACCCACCCGCCCAAACATGTATAGTATTATTGACCCACCCAAACACGTTCAGTGGTATTGACCCACCCATCCGCCCAAACACGTACAGTGGTATTGACCCACCCATCCGCCCAAACACGTACAGTGGTAAAGACCCATCCGCCCACCCATACACGTACAGTGGTAATGACCCACCCGCATACCCATACACGTACAGTGGTAAAGACCCATCCGCCCACCCATACACGTACAGTCGTAATGACCCACCCGTCCACCCATACACGTACAGTCGTAATGACCCACCCGCCCACCCATACACGTGCAGTGGTAAAGACCCACCCGCATACCCATACACGTACAGTGGTAAAGACCCATCCGCCCACCCATACACGTACAGTCGTAATGACCCACCCGCCCACCCATACACGTGCAGTGGTACTAACTCACCCACCCATACACGCACAGTGGTACTAACCCACCCACCCACCCATACACGTACAGTGGTACTAACCCACCCACCCACCCATACACATACAGTGGTATTGACCCACCCGCCCACCCATACACATACAGTGGTACTGATGAAGAAGGTGGATAGGCCGTAGGGGCGTTGTGGAATGGCCAGGACAATACATAAAACAATACACGTACAGTGGTATTGACCCACCCGCCCACCCATACACGCACAGTGGTATTGACCCACCCGCCCACCCATACACGTAAAGTGGTATTGACCTACCTACCCACCCATACACTTACAGTGGTATTGACCCACCCACCCACCTATACACGTAAAGTGGTATTGACCCACCCACTCACCCATAAACGTACATTAGTATTAACCAACCCACCCACTCATACACGTACAGTGGTATTGACCCTCCCACCCACCCATACACGTACAGTGGTATTGCTAACCTAACATAACCTAACCTAACCTAACCCACCTGCCCACCCATACACATACCACTGTTCGTGTATGGGTGGGCGGGTTGGTCAATGCCACTGTACGTGTATGGGTGGGCGGGTGGGTCAAAGCTACTCTACGTGTATGGGCGGGCGCGTTGGTCAATACCACTGTACGTGTATGGGTGGGCGGGTGAGTCAAAGCTACTCTACGTGTATGGGCGGGCGGGTTGATCAATGCCACTGTACGTGTATGGGCGGGCGGGTGGGTCAAAGCTACTCTACGCTATAATACTGTACGTGTATGGGTGGGTGGGTGGATCAATACTACTGTACGTTATGGGTGGGTCAATACCACTGTACGTGTATGGGTGGGTGGGCAGGCTTTTTTGTCAGCCTGACAAATGAAAAGAACTATTATTCCTTTTTATAAGCTGGGAACTTGCTGCATATAATAGATATTCAAATAGGTCATTTTCTTTGTTAGTATTATGGTACTCTAATCTATACCACTGTACGTGTATGGGTGGGCGGGTGGGTCAATACCACTGTAAAAGGCATTCGAACCATTAATTAATCGTTAATTTTAATTGTTTGGTTTTCGTTTTGTCACCTACTATTGTAGATGTTAGGGATAGATAAAATAGGGGGGATAAAAAAATCCTGAAATGGAAAATCTCTTTATTTGATTAGGATATACCACTGTTATATACCACTACCAAAATACCACTGTTCATGTATGAGTGGGCAGGTGGGTTAATACCACTGTTCGTGTATGGGCGGGCGGGTGGGTTGTACCACTGTGCGTGTATGGGTGTGTGGGTAGGTCAATACCATTGTTCGTGTATGGGTGTGTTGGTGGGTTGTACCACTGTACGTGTATGTGTGGGTGGGTGGGTTAATCATTTCCAAGATGGCAGTTGGTTTGATTTGCTAGGATTAACTCTTGCTTTTTTTTCATTAGTTTATGCTTGGTTGGGCATATTTCTAGTTCTGCATTCCTTTTTCTTGTTCACATAAGTGGTATGTGTTTGTGTATTTAAATGTTTTTCACCAGAAATATACTTATCCTGTTTAATTGTCATTCAGATACCTTGTTTTGTCACACCTACGCTGTATACTAAGCAACCCACATTATATACTAAAAACAGTAATATAGTAAGGTTACAGTTACATTTGTATATCTAACTAAAATATCGAAATAAAAATATCGATATATCGAGAAACCGATTTATCGAATTGCAAATGATTTATCTGTTTCAAACTATGCACTTGCTATAATGTCACGAAAGGAAAAAAAAAGAAAAACCACTCATGTTTTGCTGTCACTATTTATAATAGTCTATTGAAAGTAAAAATTAAATCCATTTTCAGTATCTACATGAAACAAGTATTGGTCTGAGGGGTTGAATGAAAAAATGATAATAATTATTATTATTATAACTTTTGTTTCATGATTTGTAAGGCGACTGGCTAGGCATCTTAGAGTCAGCGTTGTCAACTCACACATAACTTCATTTACCCGTTCCACCCACTGGTCTATAATAAACTACATTTTAGTTCGTGATGATTTTGAGTTGGGAGAATAACGTCAATATTTAGTAATATGATATATCGGACCAAAATATCGATATGTCCAATATTTCCGCTATATCGTTGTGAGGGTGCCCACAGCCCGGAGGTCCCAGGTTCCAATTTGTCGTAACCGACCTCCCAGCAGATAAGCCTCTTAGTTGTCATTAATAAACCAACAGCACCACCAAGCCCATGTGGGGCGTGATAATCCACTTACGGGTGTCCCGGTGGCCACCGCTCAGAGCGGCTCTCATTAATTCAAAAATCGACGAATCAATTAAAGACACGGATTGTGAATGATAAAATCCATTCAAGTGTATAAACGTTTTATCTAGAAAAAAAAAAAACAAAAAACAAAAATATCTCAAATAACCTGTAACATTCCTCAAAATCATACGGACAGTTTAGGAAATGCAGACGCAATATTTTGTAATAAACAACTAAACTAGCGTATATCATACCTCGTTTTTGCAAAATTCCCACAATATGCACATGTCAGGTGGTATGTGCAACGCACAAAACACAGGTACACAATTTATGCAGTTTTCATCTTCTTGGAGGGTCCTCATTTCTTCAAAATGCACTTGTCAGGAGGTAAGGACAAAGCAAAATACACATGTGGACAACATACGTCGTTATCAACGAGTGTCTTTATTTCTTCAATATGCACTTGTCAGGAGGGATGGACAAAGCAAAATACACATGTGGACAACATACGTCGTTATCAACGAGTGTCTTCATTTCTTCAAAATGCACTTGTCAGTAGGGATGGACAAAGCAAAATACACATGTGGACAACATACGCCGTTATCAACGAGTGTCTTCATTTATTCAAAATGCACTTGTCAGGAGGGATGGACAAAGCAAAATACACATGTGGACAACATACGCCGTTATCAACGAGTGTCTTCATTTCTTCAAAATGCACTTGTCAGCAGGGATGGACAAAGCAAAATACACATGTGGACAACATACGCCGTTATCAACGAGTGTCTTCATTTCTTCAAAATGCACTTGTCAGGAGGGATGGACAAAGCAAAATACACATGTGGACAACATACGCCGTTATCAACGAGTGTCTTCATTTCTTCAAAATGCACTTGTCAGGAGGGATGGACAAAGCAAAATACACAGGTAGACAACATACGTAGTTTTCAATGAGAGTCCTCATTTCTTCAAATGCACTTGTCAGGAGGGATGGACAAAGCAAAATACACAGGTAGACAACATACGTCGTTTTCAATGAGAGGTCTCATTTCTTCAAATGCACTTGTCAGGAGGGATGGACAAAGCAAAATACACAGGTAGACAACATACGTCTTTTCAATGAGAGTCCTCATTTCTTCAAATGCACTTGTCAGGAGGGATGGACAAAGCAAAATACACAGGTAGACAACATACGTCGTTTTCAATGAGAGGTCTCATTTCTTCAAATGCACTTGTCAGGAGGGATGGACAAAGCAAAATAAACAGGTATACAACATACGTCGTTTTCAATGAGAGGTCTCATTTCTTTAAATGCACTTGTCAGGAGGGATAGACAAAGCAAAATATACAGGTAGACAACATACGTCGTTTTCAATGAGAGTCCTCATTTCTTCAAATGCACTTGTCAGGAGGGATGGACAAAACAAAATACACAGGTAGACAACATACGTCGTTTTCAATGAGAGTCCTCATTTCTTCAAATGCACTTGTCAGGAGGGATGGACAAAGCAAAATACACAGGTAGACAACATACGTCATTTTCAATGAGAGGTCTCATTTCTTCAAATGCACTTGTCAGGAGGGATGGACAAAGCAAAATACACAGGTAGACAACATACGTCGTTTTCAATGAGATGTCTCATTTCTTCAAATGCACTTGTCAGGAGGGATGGACAAAGCAAAATAAACAGGTACACACGTCGTTTTCAATGAGAGTCCTCATTTCTTCAAATGCCCTTGTCAGGAGGGATGGACAAAGCAAAATACACAGGTAGACAACATACGTCGTTTTCAATGAGAGTCCTCATTTCTTCAAATGCACTTGTCAGGAGGGATGGACAAAGCAAAATAAACAGGTACACAACATACGTCGTTTTCAATGAGAGTCCTCATTTCTTCAAATGCACTTGTCAGGAGGGATGGACAAAGCAAAATACACAGGTAGACAACATACGTCGTTTTCAATGAGAGTCCTCATTTCTTCAAATGCACTTGTCAGGAGGGATGGACAAAGCAAAATACACAGGTAGACAACATACGTCGTTTTCAATGAGAGGTCTCATTTCTTCAAATGCACTTGTCAGGAGGAATGGACAAAGCAAAATACACAGGTAGACAACATACGTCGTTTTCAATGAGAGGTCTCATTTCTTCAAATGCACTTGTCAGGAGGGATAGACAAAGCAAAATAAACAGGTAGGCAACATACGTCGTTTTCAATGAGAGTCCTCATTTCTTCAAATGCACTTGTCAGGAGGGATGGACAAAGCAAAATACACAGGTAGACAACATACGTCGTTTTCAATGAGAGTCCTCATTTCTTCAAATGCACTTGTCAGGAGGGATGGACAAAGCAAAATACACAGGTAGACAACATACGTCATTTTCAATGAGAGTCCTCATTTCTTCAAATGCACTTGTCAGGAGGGATGGACAAAGCAAAATACACAGGTAGACAACATACGTGGTTTTAATGAGAGTCCTCATTTCTTCAAATGCACTTGTCAGGAGGGATGGACAAAGCAAAATAAACAGGTAGACAACATACGTCGTTTTCAATGAGAGGTCTCATTTCTACAGAAAGCACGTGTCAGGTGGGCCGGCCTAGCCTACTCACTCTTCACAAGTAGTCAGTAATTACGTCTGCTACTATTGGGGGAGCTTTAACAAGATATTCCGCCTCCCCTAACTGAATCACCCACGGGGGTTACACTGTGCGCGGAAATAATTGAAATTTGAGTATACCTCCAAATTGTTTTTAGGGTGTAAACAACTCGTCACGGCTTGGTCCCTGCTGAGAGGGATGGCAAGGCGAACGTCAAATACAACACAGTATTTGAATACTGAATAACATATGAGCAGGCATGTAGCCAGGATTTAGTTTGGGGAGGGGGGGCTAAGTTGATGGGAAGGGGGATCGGGTTTGCCCCATAAGTAAACTTAAATGTAGCATATTACATGAATAAATAGTGTATACTTAATAATAAAAATAATAACGATGACTTGAAGAAATAAATACCTTGAAAGACTTTTACTTTTAGAATACATATAATTTAACAACATGTATACTGTACAAGTTTAATTATTTTCAAATTAAACTTACATTTCCAGATAGTTTATTACAACTCCTGCTTAATTTACTGTATTGTGGTTTAATTCACTGAAATTACAGCAAAAGTCTCATTTTCTTCTCACCTGCCATTTTGTCAATTACATCATGAGGTGTTATATTTATATCTCGATGGGTGCTACTACCATAGCCAGTGCGCTCAACCTTTTACCTGTCATTAAACTTCTGTGAACACTTTTCACCCTTTTAATTGTTGAAAAAGTCCTTTCCACACGGTAAGTGGTCACTGGCAATAGGCATAGACCTAATACCGTCAGGAGGTAATGTGTCTGGTAGTACGTTGTGTCACATAGTTCATGGACTTTCAAAACTTCAATCTCTTTTTTCAGTTCTCCGTTTGAACTCACAAACCACAGTATATGCTCAGCTTTTACAGCAGCTAAATACAGAATCCTCTAAAATATTCAATTAGATTCTTCAACAGATTTACTTTTTCAGGACTTGTAAATCCCGGAAGGAGTAGTTAAAAACTACATAAAATGTCTTCATTTGCTAAAAACCTTTCTGTTAAATTTTGAATAAGTGAGTAAACACATGGTATGTAAATTGTTACTCTGAAATAATCTTCAACTGAACTAGTCTCCGGATTCGCCAGATGTGTCGGGCGAGAAATCAGCCTTGGAATTGCCAAATGACAGTCAAATATTTCCCGACTTAGTGTTTCAGCTGATGTAAACATGTCTCTTAAAGCGTTCATTGCGTTGTTTCTCACAGATTTCAAAGAGTCCAATAATGTTTTTGAATGGTTATAGCTGACATCGTATCTAGATTTTTTCCTGAAGTGAAACAGACAAGGGCAAAGTAAGGCTAAATTGAATAGACTACACTCTCCGCTCAAGTGATTTAAGTTACTGATTAGTAGCCCCGTGTGCAGACGCAAGTCACAAATGAGTTGGTAACTTGAGTTTAGTTTATTTTCAGTTGCTCCTAAGCTAACAATAATCTAAAATAGACCAAACATTGTTTTATACTATACTAGCTGTACCCGCCCGCTTCGCCGGTCATAATATTGAGTTTGATTTAGAACCTAATAGGTGAAAGAATTCCAGCATTTTTGCTTCTTCTACCAATATTAGATTTTTTAGGAGGCATGTCATAAAAAGTAAACTGCAAAACAAATAATTATTAATTTTTTATTTTCACGTTTGATCACATGTTTTAATTACCGAGGAAAAAAGGTTAACACCAAATACAGATCACCCGATCAAGTAAAAGTAGTGCTACACTCTCAAGGTGAAATGTAGAACTACAATAAATCAAAACATTCTCCATTCTCCATTTGAATAACATGGGATCTTTAGGAGCCCGTGGGGCGGGACCCTGTGGACGGATCTGCATCAAACTTCACAGAAACCATCTCGGGAGTATACAGGACAACATCCTAAAGTTTCATGGCGATCGGTTGGATGGTTTGGCAGCGCATAAACTTCAAACATATATATATACATATATACAAACATCCTCTTTTATAAATATAGATTATACGTTTATGTTCTGTTACGTATGGCCGAGATGTAATTGAATTGTATCTCAACTAGTATCTCAATTTATCGATAAAGACGTTTACCTGTTGACAAATGAGTTTCCTGTCTCGGGGTTTTTTAAAGAATGTTTACCGGCTTGAGTTTTTCCTGTTACTTGCTTCATTTTTTCATTCCGTCCGACACAAACTAACCAGAACGTCAAAACCACATCATATAAAATAAAATCTGTCCTACAGTAATGTAGAGCTAGTGTTCCGTTTCTCAGCAACAAAAGTAATAAGCTTAGCTAGAAGCAAAATGGAAAAATACAGCACAAATCGTCTAACACTGACTGCTGCTAGGTGGCCGGCCCGCGGCCATGATGCACCGTTTCCTCCTCCATCTGCACAATGCTGCCAAAATGTAAATCCCTCTATTTCAACATAATTTTGTCTAAACTTACATTGCTTGTTCATTTATTGATATTGAAAATAAAATATTGGAATAAATCAAAAGGCCCTGTACAGTTATCTGTTAATGCTTAATCCCAATATATTTTGTAAATCTGTCACAATTTTTGTCCTTTCTCTGAAAATTTCACGAGGGAGCTGAAGCCCCTCAAGCCCCCCCCCCCGGCTTCATGCCTGCATATGAGTGTTTAATATGCATAGTATATATCATATATAAGGTTTTCACGTCATTTATTGCCGGTGTCACGTCCTTGTTTGAAATTGGTTTATGAAGTTTGAAAAATCTTTATATTAATCTACTTGCTGAAATGTCAACAGTATAATTTACTCGCTAAATCCGGCCACGCTTTTAAATAATCATCTGGTCACAGTAGCACTTTTTAATAGTGACATTATTTTCATTTGTGACAAGTAGGTTGTTGCTTTAAATACCCTGTCCCCGTTTTCAATTTTAGGAACTGAGTGTATAAAAACACTTTTGAAATGTATATTTATGTTGTGTAAACATTTCACATAAATCCGCTCACTACTTTTCGAGTTTTGTGTACACAAACATGCGTACGTTTGATATACGAGATATATTAAACCATGACAATTTTATTAAAATACGTCAAGTATTGTTCGTATTGTGCCGTTTGCACATTTACCATCGTCTATGGAGTAGTCTCTCCTTCCTCTATGTTGGTTTTATTTTTGTGTCAGTGTCTTATTTCGTTCTATCTTTCTTATTCATTTTTCCTGTCTTCTTCACTCTTGGTTCGGCCGTTACTCTAATATGTTTGCTGGCTACGTTCTTTTGGTCTTCGGCTCCAGGGTCCGGGATGATTGTCCACCTTGATGTCGCCTGGGAACGCAGTGGAGGACCTACGGGCTGGGCCGACCACTAGGCCTTCTTTGCGGCCAACCATATATATATATATATAAATGATTGGAGGACATGAATTCCAAAAGAAATAGTCCAAACCAAAATGGCCAAATCTATTTTAAATTAATTTTATTAAATCTATAATTGATTTTATTAATAATGCAAGACGATTTACCAGAAAATGACAATTTAAGAGTTCCCAGCTAACCCTAATTCCATTCAAGACCGTGAAAGTGTGTCTGACTTACAAAGACCCTCAAGGGCGACAAATTTCTCTTTTATTGTTCGTTCGAAGATGACGATAACAACTTAGTTGGTACATGCCACACTCAAGTTTCTACAGGAACTGCAGAAAGAGCAGGTAGACGTCGAATACATTATTCGGGAGATAGGTTTAGAAAAAAAATGTGGACAAGTTAAAACCAGGAAAGCTTCAGCATGTTGAAGAAAGAATCGAGAACATTTTTAGCATGTACGAGGACTACGTTGTGGACGGAAGGGAATATGAGCATATCGAGGTGATAGGGCTCAACTTGCATAGCCCAAAAGCAACATAAAACTATACACACTTATACTTGTTATGAAGTGATACAAATTTGTGATACGTAGGCCTACATTTAGTTTCAATATGTCGGATAAACTTTTATTAGGTGTTGGACTTTATGTTACACAATCATATAGATAACCAGGATTAACATTTAGATCAATTTTTATCTCGGTCTACCATGGCTTAGCACAGACCGAGTGAATACTCCTGTACATAGAATTGAATTGAATTTACTGTACCTACAATTTAAAACTTTTCGCAGTAACATAATTTTTGCTTTGTTCAGTTGCTGAGCAATTTTGATTTTTTTCAGTTTTTATCTATTTGTAAATTTGATTTATTTCGTAAGTGTTGTTTACAATGTGAGTGGAGCGAGCCCTTAGCACCTTGTTATTCATATAAATTGTCCTGCCACTAAACATTAATGACAGAAAATAAAAGTAGTTTGCTGCATTTTCACGCGTTATTTTATATATCTGCGTTTTTTAAATCAGGTTACCCCTATGCTAAAAATAATAACATCCTGTCAATTAATTGAAATGACATTTTAATGACAGTTAAAATTCGTTAGAGAGATAGAGAGATTAAGAACATAAACATGAAGAGTATTAAGGTTTGTCATTCAAGAACCTGAAGTGGAGGGATCTAAGATCTCCAACAATATACATATAGGTATTTGGCTGGGATCACAGAGAAGACAGGAAAAGATGTCGCATCCAGCAGTGCACTAAATAAATGTAGTCGGGTTGTTATTTTTTCAGGTTACCATGCGATGACAGGGCCACGCTCACACCTTGCCAATCCCTTCCTTTTTTTCCCCAAATCCTCAAGGACAATCTTAGTAATTATTACTACAGACGTGTAAAGATGTACATTAGATGTAATCTATAAATAACTGCCACCGAAACGTTCGCTGCGGCTATAAGAAAGCGTATTCTGATTCCTTCTTCTCTGTGGCAGGACACATAAACAGGACAGTGGAGTAGAGTGAGGCGAGAGGAAAAGGCATAAATAACTAGTTAGCCAGTTTAGTTTACCCAAGTTGGTTTACCTTAAATTACATATTTATTTTGGATAGTTGAACTTGGCATTTTCAAGAATACGTAGGCCTATGTTACAATAACAGTTGGTGCTTTCTCACCAACAAGTGATGAAATGATGGCCAAATCTGTCATTTTTTAAGTTATTGGGTTTTTATAACGATTGCCAATTAAAGAAAACTATAATTTCAACTACGACTATGTTATTGGTTAATACAATGGAATATCTGGGAGGACCGTCTTTACCAGCATCGACTAAAACATCGACGAGAATCAAAAACACTTCTAAAGCGTTTGATGACATTCAATTGACCTTTGAATAGATTTGTTATTATTTATATACTGCAATAATCTACATTTTTACTTGTATACACAACACTTCTCTGATAATATGTTTTTTAAAACCAATTTGCATTAGGCCTGCGGCCTGCATAATAATTTTCAGTTTTAATTTATTTAAATTAATACATTACTATTATTGCCGTTTTTACCATATAGAAAACCGATAAGTAGTATTATAGATTTTTGTTTATGTTGATTTTTGACGATTGATTTTTCATTTTATTAATTCTCAATTAATTATTATACGAATTTGTCTATAAGAAAGTAAAAACTAATAATAAATTAAAACAATCCCTACCATCGTACATCATGCACCTTACTCCAAGTTATAACAATATTTGTAATATGTATACATGGCATTGTTGTATTGGTAATGTTAACACTATTGTTCAATCTCACACTTTTAATCAGTAAGTTTTATTACATTTTATTTACCTACTTGTACAGTTTCCATTTTTTCACTTAGGATTATAATTTAGCATGTAAGACTTGCTAAATTTGTTGCAATTTTGTTAGTTTGTGCAGTGAAAACTATTGTAGTACCATTGACGGTAGTGCACTCTTAAAATAATCGTAAAATGGCTGGTATTAATCAAACGGCATACAGTTCTACAATGGTTGCTCTGTATGGATATCATACCATAGATTATATACGATAACAGGGCTTACAATAATTCAACATTTACACAGAGCGCCTTCAAAACCAAATCTACCTCTAACTAAACAGTTATGTTCGGCGGTTAGTGTTTTTAACTTGAAGGCTTTTGCCACCCATCCGTCAACATGATCATTACCATTCCTAACATTTACATTCAAGAATTCATTATAAAGGAACATAATTTATATTGATGTGTAGTTTAGCTTTTCCATATCTATGTTCATCTCCAGTTCTTTTTTTAAATAAATTAATAAACTTAAGGTACAATTAGTAATTTTTATTACTTTATAACATATTTTTAAATAAAGAACGTTATATCAAAGTTGGTAATACAATTTTGTAATATGGTACCAAGAGATCAGCTGTTTTTCGTTACGTGTTTATAACTTGTGAAACTTCATACTTATACACAAATGCCCAATGTTTCCAAAGAAACAAACACAATTTTCAACTTTAAACATTAGAAATCTGTTTGTAAATATGATGTCTGGTTTTATTTACACAAATAATTAGTCTTATGGATATTAAAATCTTTAATTTGTCTACAGTGTAAAGAAAAGTCTTTCTTTCTTTTCTTTTCTTTTCTTAAAAAAACTTCATTCGCCACTTCACATGGGCTACAAGCCTGTCCGTGAACTTTATTCAACGAGTAAAGTACCGACCATTGGCTCAGTGAAGCCTAAGCCACCACACCGGCAGACTTTTTTCTAAACGAAAAAGGTATTGTTTAAAACTCATGTGCAAAACCCCACTTTCCACTTTTGTTATGAAATATTAATACAATTAAGCAGTGGGTTTTATCATTGTAACCTACCTGATTTTTGGAAAATATGCTGGATATCTATGCTACATTCTGAATCAAACTACATTAATTATAATTATGTTAAATAGTTAACGGATACATTTGTTTGGAACATTACTTTAGATAGAAATATGATTTAAATGATTATTTGATTAATGTTTGTTTCAAATGTTGAAAATGTAAATTAAATAACTTAATTTCTTACTGTGTAAAATTTAAAATGTATATATGATGTTATTTAACCTGTTTTATGTCCAAGTTGGCTTTTTTATCAATTCTCGAAAAAATGTTCATTAATTAAATTAATGGAAGTATATCGAAATATCATTTACCAAAAAGGGAACACAACGATTCTTAAAAGAGATACAGTATTAGAAATTAAATTATAGTACGTGTCCTGATCAATCGTGCTAGTCTTTAGAAGATGGAAAATAAAAATAAAGCTATGTAATTATACTGAGTAGACATTACAACATTTTAGTTTAAACTTCAGATGGAGTTTAAAATTGTATCCGAGGCCAAAAACCAATTTGTTTTAATTTGGAAAATCAAAATTATATGAGTTCTACTGACCAAAAACGGCTAAATATTTTAGGGGAAAGATAATTTTTTAAAATATTTAAATGAGAGCCTACAGATTCGCATGTGAGGATGGCTAGTGTATTATCAACCATCTAGAGTAAGTTGGTTTAGTGAAACTACAGATTCGTATGTGAGGATGGCTAGTCCATTAACAACCATCTAGAGTAAGTAGGTTTAGTGACCCTACAGATTTGTATGTGAGGATGGCTGGTCTATTATCAACCGTCTAGAGTAAGTCGGTTTAGTGAGCCTACAGATTCGTATGTGAAAATGATTAATTCATTAACAACCATCTAGAGTAAGTAGAGTAAGTAAATTAAAAGTTGATTTGACCAGAATTTGAATAGATTAAAGAAAGATATAAAGATTGTGACCTCATTGGTCCAAAAACAAAAATGGATGAAAATGTAGATAGACACTTAATTTTTCACTTGGTATCTGTCACTTAATAATTTGAATGAGACATCAAATTATTCCTTTGTTTTCACAGTTTCTTTATTGCATTTTATAATTGTATCAAACACTTCTTTCCTACCTAATTTCATCATTCAACATCAAATTTCATCAGTTTTGAAACAATATTAATAACAGGTGTGCAGTTGGTAGTATTTTTATGGGTCACTTTAGACTGACTCCCTCTTAGCAAAATTACAATTTTTTTAACAAAAAGTATAATTGTAATTATTTATTTATAATATTTAGTGTTTCACATTAAACTGTTTTTGACATTTTTACATTTCAATAACAGCACATTTCGCTCTATATGTTGGCGATAAGTGATTCCTAGAAAATCAAGATAATTAATACGGTATGTTGGAGAAAAATTGATGTTGTGTATATTTTATCCTGTCTACTGGCAATTAACCTTCTATTGCTGGCCATTTTCCCTAGTTTCGCAAGGGTATTTTCCAAAAAAGATTAAAAATACTAATTATACTTTTATTCTGTATTACTTTAAACCAATTTCCTTGTAAAAGTATGTATTTTTATGAGTACTAAATATAATGCCCCCACAACAAATTTTAGTTTTATTTTTTTATAAAAAAAATAGAAAAAAAGTGTTTTTAGTGTCACTGTAAAGGGTAAGGGCAATACTAGAAAAGTTATGTACATTGAATTATCTAAAATTCCAAGATATACAAGTTGTCTTAATTTCATAAACTATCAGAAAATATATAGTTTATATTGAGTTTTATAGAAATTTACAGTTTTCAGGCCATTATTCCTGATTTCGCCAGAGTATTTTCCAATTAAGTCCAAAAATACCAATTATATTCTTCTTCCCTCCATCAAGTAGTCAGAGTGATACGATTAACAATATGGGTATCATTTGGTAGATAATTTAATTGACTTTTGAACAATATTGATGGTTTTGACGAAAACAATATCAATATATAATACGTAACTTTTGCGGCAATGTTTGACCATCCGAAAATGGACGGTCACCAGTTTTTGAGAGTGATAGACCATATGTTACGGACGGTCATTAGTAGTTGGGTTAAATTTATAAGCTATAAAAAATTTGTCTATAGTCCGCCAAAAATTAATAGCAATTTAAAATTAGCAAGGCAATGGTAAAAACTACTTTTTTCTATTACTGCAGTTTTTATAATCACCAAGTAATTGTGCTGTTAATTTCATCCAGTGTTGTTCTTTTTCCATCCCTCTTACACAACTACTATCCTTATACCTATAGTTTTGATTTTCTAAACAAGTTCCTGCCTGGATTTGGGTTGAATTTCATTTCTATGCTGATTGAATATCGTAGTAATTACTCTATCAGGAATTTCATCAAAATCCATAATAAGGATTATATATATTAAGCTACGTATAATAAGGATTACTCTATACAGCTTTCTTAAACCTCATTTTAACTCTACAAGTGGTAGTTAAAATTTCTGTAGTAGCGGGCCATTTTTCAGTGTCGCAAGTATATTTTGAAAAATTTACTAAACATCTACAATATATTCAAATACTATAAATGTATACATCATTTTTATCAGGAAATAACACGAAATACTATAAAAATGTTTAACCTTGAAAAAAGTTATGTTTATTATATGTAAAATATAAGGAAAATAAAATTAAAAAATTTGCAAAAAAGGGGCTTCCTAGCATAATACAAATACCATACCTAGCAAATAAACAAAATATTAAAAATGTTATATTCCAAGATAGCCAAAAGGTGCTAAATATTGTCTACTTTTAGAAAATATAAAGGGTTGAATAGTTATTTTTATTTACATTTATTTTTAAATTTGCAAATACCTTAAAGCGTACTAGCATTAACTTATTAGTATATTACATTATCATTGGCATTAAGCATATTACATCAACAATCACTTCTGCAAAACAAAGAGAATCAAAATAAAAGTAAGCTAATCAGAAAGATAAACTAGTCCTCTTTTCAATGGTACCTAGATATCTTCGCTACGTTAGACCGAACATACTATATGACGTGAAATACGATGAGCGTGCATGTCGTTAAAAAATGAATGACTGCCATTTAAGCGCGGTCTGTGCCGTTCAAAAATGAATGTTTGCCATTTCAAGGGTTAAAGTGTAGATCTCTTTAGTAAAATAGCCTAACATGTACAAAATGTATCCATGCAACATGTAATGATGGTAATTAACATTTAAAAGAAACTGCGCTTGCACAAAAATATTATTGGATGAAGACCAAGTCAGCAAATCATCAAAAGATATTTGTCAACCGTGCAGTGGAACTGGGAGAGTGAGGATGGATGGATGGAGGGTGAGAAGGTCAGACAGAGCAACATCGTGTCATCAGAAACTGCTAGTAAACGTAGAATTTACAAATGATTTATACATCTATTTTTTATAACATTAAAAAAGTAATCAGTGATTTTGGTGTTAATATTTATAAAATTATTACGTATTTTACAAAATAATATTAATCATGAACATCTTCACAATTTATCTTTACAGAAGAAGCATCAATATCTCAAATTTTTTTAAATTTTGAATTTGACCAAAAAACCAAATCTTGAATGTTTCTGATTCACACTTTTTACGGTATTCTGTTTTCATTTATAAAAATAATTTTAAAATATGTAAGTGATTTACTATAAGTGAGTAGTATTACACGGTCAAGTTTCCTTGATCAATTTTCATCATTCGGGGAAACTTGGGTGACTTACACAATCAATTTCGCTTGACAATTTTTCGTAGACAAGTAGTTTTCAAAAATTTATCTTTATCTTTTTAATGGCATATATATTGCCAGCATTTGCATAGATACTTCTTTTAATATCTTAATAACAGTATCCTACACCTTTTGCTTTCAATTTCTACTTAAATATTCAACTCTCCGAACACACAAAAAACTAAGTAAACTTCTATAAACCACAATAAATTCAGTTAAAAAAAATGTTTGAGCAGAGTAAGATATAGTTTTGCATATGGAAGAAAATCAACACTCCACTTCAGAATAGTGAGTATTCCCTCACATGGTCCGCACATGTGCAGGACAGACAATAAAACTTGAGAGTAAAGAAGAGTAAAGAAACTTGAGTTAAAATTACACGCTCAATATTCCTCAAGATCTTACCTAAAATATTAAGACCAACCTGATTTACTCAATCTTCCTCAAGTGAGCGATATTGAGTAAATTTTGATGTATATAACACGCTCAATCTTCCTTGAATAAAGAAAATTCATCAAGGAAGCTTGACCGTGTAATACCCCCTTATGGGGCTCACGCAAACTAAAAATTATTAATATACCGTACAAGTAACATATGAAAATAAACACTATTTCAAAGTTGATTTTGATTCAGAACTGGAATTTTTTTCCCACGTAAAGTCCAAATGTAAAAATGTAATAATGAAATTGAAATCTTGGGCTGAGCTAAGTCCAATTTTGCGAGTTTCATCGAAATTATAAAATGTCGGATCAAAACTTTTCCTACCAATAAACTATGCTCTCCAGCTCTTGCATATTGTTTGACTCAGGAAAATTGATGGTTCTTACCAATCTGCAAAACAGGGCATTGAGATCTGTTTACAGTTTGAAAAAATTTGATCATATCAGCGAGTACCGATCAAGTACTGGGGTACTATTGGTACAGGATTGCTGCAACCTTTTAACTGTAAAACTTTTAAGTTGTAAAAGCCTGAGTATCTCAGAAAAAAACTGGTTTATAGATATCAAGTCAATATGCGCAGTACACAACAGGATGGCCAACTGAACCTGTCAAAGTGTATATTTTTTTATAAGAGTTGTCATGGAAACCAAAGATGTACTTTGATGAATACTTGCAAATAAAGTCATTAAAAGTTATCATTAAAAGATAGAATGAAATGATTTTGAAAGTAACTTCTCATTGTAAAGTGGAAGAAGGTGAATGTAAATAGAGAAGAGTTCATTCACCGCCAAGACAATTTGATCATTTGGAAGAATTGCAGTAACTGAAAATGAATGTTACTCATTGAAGTGTTAAAAGGCTCAGAACAATGTAAAATATCATGTCGTACAATAGTAACAACAGTAAGTGACATAACACTATATAACAATAATTTGAAGATCAATAAATACAGTCCTTTTTATTGATTACTTTAAGTGGAAGAACGTTGACTGAGGTTTGCCTGCAAGATAGTAAACTTGTTCTCACTTAGTAAATAGTTTATTTATTTATTTATTTTTATTTATATCTTCTTTATTCATTAGTATTACAAGAATACATTGAATTGTGTCAAGTATTAACCTAGGTCAATGAAATTAAAATAGTACTTAATACATACCATAAACATGTCTTTGCAAAATTATGATTAAAATAATATCCTTATAGAAGTGAATAAAATATGAAATTTGTAATTTACATTTGTGTTACTGTTAAAGTTCATCAAGTGAATACAGAGTTTTATTTATTAAATATAATTTAAGTTTGTTCTTAAATTTTGATAAAGATGTTTCTGATTTGATATTTTCGGGTAATTTACTAGTAAATATTATTCCTGCATACTGTGGTTTTTTACAAAATAGTGCCAATCGATGAGAGGGAATGGTTAATTCGTTCCGCTGTCTAGTATAGTAATGATGATTATCGCCATTAAGTTTCTGCTGTCCGATTTTTGACCTAATGGATAGTACTACTTCGTAAATGTACATTCCATAGACAGTGAGAATTTGTAGTTCGGCAAATTTTTCTTTAACTGAAACTTGAGGTTTCAAATTTAATATGATTCTTATTGCCTTCTTTTGCATTATTAAGATTGATTCAAGATTTTTTAAATTTGTTGCACCGTACAAGGATATACCAAAATAAATGGTGGAATGTATGTATGCAAAATAAACCATTCTTAAAGTGTTTATGTCACAAAGATATCTTAATTTTCTTATTGCAAATATACCGGATGATACTTTGGACAAAACTTTCATAACATGAAGATCCCAGTCTAAATTCATGTCACATGTTAACCCTAGAAAGTTTATCTCTTTAACCTGAGAAATTTCAAATTTACCAGTATAATTAAAAGGTTTATTTTTCCAACTCTTTGTTTGATAAGCTATACAGTTGGTTTTTTCTAAATTTAAAAGCAAACCATTTTGATTAAAATACTGACAGAGATGAGTTAAGTTCTCATCCAGCTTACTTTCAATTTCTTCCCAAGATGGAGCATTAATATTTATATTTGTATCATCAGCATACAAACAAATTTTACTCGAAGAGCACAGTTTTAGAAAATCATTTAAAAAGCAAACAAATAAAATGGGACCTAAAATGGAGCCCTGTGGGACACCATATTTAATTGTTTTCACTGAAGATTTGTAATGATTTCTGAAATGTTTACCATCTTGATGAGATATTTCGACAAATTGCTTTCGATTACTTAAGTAAGATTCAATCCAATCATATGATTGACCCCTTAGCCCTAAATTATATAATTTAAATAAAAGAGATGAATGAGGAATAGAATCAAAAGCTTTGCTCAGATCCATTAATATTCCCATTACTTTTCTGTTCTCATCCAATGAATTAATTACAGATTCAATGAATTCCGTTGCTGCCGTAATGACAGACTTTCCCTTACGAAAACCATGTTGACAGTCACGAATTAAATTATTTTTTTCTAAGAAATTGACTAGTTGCTCACAAAAGGCTCTTTCAAAAATTTTAGAGATAGTGGGAAGCATGGATATTGGTCTATAATTTTGAATATCAGTTTTTTCTCCTTTTTTAAAAAACGGTATTACTTTGGCAATTTTGAGTTTGCTTGGAAACAAGCCTGAAATGAAGGATGAATTGATCAAATGAGAAATTGGTTTTACCAACTGAAATTTACAACTTTTTATTAAGCTTATCGGTACTTCATCAAATCCTGAACTTTTTTATTCTTTAAACTATCAATTATTTTTAATACTTCCCTCTCATCTATTGGCTTACACTTAAAAACATTATAATTATCATTCATACATAGATTGGTAGTACTGACTTGATTGATTTCATTAGTCATAGTCTTATTCCTATCTAGTTTAGGTATAATGTTGCTTTCAACATAATTCAGGAAATAATTATTAAAACTCTCACACACAACAGCAGGATCATGAACAGATCTACCCTGAATGTTTACAGTAATGTTTTTTTCACTTGAAGTATTTTTCCCTACCTCATTGTTAATTATTTTCCATGTGGTTTTGTTAACATTTGAAGATAAATTAAGAGTTTTTGAAAAATGTCACTTTTTCTGCTCATACATTTTTTTTCTAAATGATTTATTCATTTTTTTTCACCTTTAAAAACAGGGAGTTATTTTGAGTTTCTCTAGCTACCTTACTCAGTTCAATAATTTCTACTTTATCTGATTTAAGGTCTTTAGTGATCCATGGCTTTTTATTTTTAAAACTTCTATTTAATTTTCTAGGAAAGAATAAATTAAAATAAAACATAAATGTATCATAAAAAACATCATATTTACAATAAGGTTCTGCCATACATACATTATGCCATGACTCTGATTGTAATGCTTTAGAAAATTTAGACATGTTTGTTTCAGAGAATTTTCTAGAAAATTCTGATAGCACTGTGGACTTTCTGTTTTTTGTTTCTTTATTTAAGGATTTTAAGACTAGTAATTGGGCATCATGATCGGATAGTTGAGTATTTATTCCTGTTACACTAAGCAGATTTTTATCAATATTTGTAAAAATATTATCTATACAACTTTCTGATGTTTCTGTAATTCTGGTTGGGAAATCTACCAAAAATGTCATGCCATTGGCTACCAGAACGTTATTGAGGTTTCTAGCCCTCCTGCTGTGTTCTGTCAAGTCAATATTTATATCGCCAATGACCACAATATTATCAAATTTTCTTGTCAAAATTTCTAACATTTCACTTAGTCTGTCAGTCGATGCTGTGTCATTTGATCTAATTGGATTTCTATAAAGCCCAGCTATTAATAAATTTGAATTTTTAAGTGGGAGAATATTCTTAAATTCAACAGTGCAACATTCAAAAACAGTTTCACTGTTTAGTTGCTCAATTTCTTTTAGATTGATCTTTTTAAAACTCAAGTGCGGCTTAGCTAAAATAATGACCCCACCTCCTCGGGAAGTTTGTCTGGCAAAACTGGAAATTAACGTGTAGTCTAAAATATTTATCCGTTCTAATGTTGGTTGAACCATTTTGTGTTCTGAGAGTACTACGATTTCAGGATTTAATTCAACTAGAGTAATTTCTAAGGACTCAACTGATGACTCAAGCCCCCTTATATTTTGATGAAACACGGTTACGCCGCTACAGTTTAAACTACTGTTGTGTGTGGGGAGCTTACGTTGTGAGGTTGGCTTTACTTTTGCTCTAAAAAATAGTTGACTTCCATTGAGTTAATTAAACCATTACTTATACTTAGAGAGTCATTGACGGTACGATTTCTTTCATCACTATCTAAATTATTCACATGAAGAATTTCACTTGTATTTTTACCACAATTGCTCTGCTTTAGGGCCTCACAGTATGTGAGGTCACCCGGCACTATTACAACACTCTCACAACCAGCAGATATCTCAGGTGATGGGTTGAACTTGTGATGCAAGTTCACACAAGCATCAATTAGTTACACGCAAGCAGGCCAGTCATCAGACACACCCTCCTCAAAACATCTCCTCACTTGCCACAACCATTATTCAGAGTCCAGTAGGACTCTTTATTGTTCTCTGGTCTCATGTACTGGAATATGGCAGCATATTTGGTCACCTTACCTAACTGAACAGAATAATAAACTCCAATCTGTCCAGAGGATATTTCTGTGTCTGTTAAAGGTGGGATAGGGCTTGCTGTACAGTGAGGTTCCCATCGATGCTTTGCAAACCGAGCTAAATCTTCAGGACCAGGAGCTGCAGTATTGCCCTTGACATGACTTTCCTCAATAAATTCGAAAACGGTCATTATGTTTGTATTGTAGTTTATTAGAATACTTTACATGATAACTTTGCCATATTGATTTGCCAATTTATTGTAATGCTTGCATTCAATTTGTTGTTATTGAATTATTCATGTATATTTCTAGTTATCTACATAAAATATTATTTTTTATAATATATATATATATTAGCATGCCACTTATATCTACCTACGTTAATTGCATCACATAGGTGATTTAGTTTGTGGTCTTCATCACCTAAAAACATGGACAGTTTGTCATAACAATGCTAAACTTTAGCAGGAAGTTTTAGGGTAAAGGACTCTTATTTTAATCTTTCCAAAATATGAAAGTATATAACGATTCTGAAGAAAATAATATTTGTTTTTTAGGTTTACTGGGGAATTTAACCAATTACAGTGGACTTGTGACCATGGTGTAAGTAAGTAAGGTATGCTACTGCGCATCCGACCGACAGCCCGCTGTGGATGTATGACCTCAGCTTGGGGTATCCGCTCCACAGATCTTGCAGACTTTTAATCCCACTATCTTTTGAGCATTTCACGTAGGTTTAAGATGAAACTTTTGCTATATTATTATTAAGAATAAAATTTACTTTATAATGGTATCCTTTTAAAACTAGACAAACGAATAATATTTAATATAATAACCAAACCATAAAGATAAATATTACCATGACATAAAAATTGGATATTGCGAGGAATTTGAGAAATTCTTCCTTAGTGTGTCTCTATGATACAAAACCCTCCAAATTTCATCAAAATCTGTTTAGTGATTCCAGAGATTTTGCGACGAGTGAGTAGCCTACATTGTTTTTGGAATATATATAAAGATACATGACTAACCTTTGATAACTGATGAGATGGACTCTCCTTTACAGCTTCTGGTAGAACGTCCCACCGACTTTTCCTTTTCACTTTAACTACACTTAGGTCCATTTCTCTTGTAGATGGTGCCATGACCTAAAATACAAATTTTAAATATCAATTTTTTAGTTTAAATTTATTGTAAAAAAAGGATTAAAGTTAAAGATGTACTAAATAAGTCTGACAGGTTCTTATAATGGACTAATAGAGACTGAAAGTTGTCTGACATAATCAACGACACTTGATATCAAATAATTTGGGGGAGTTAAGTCAAAAATTCCTTTATTTACAACATCTTCAAGATATGTAATGTCCAGTTAGCTAGTTAAAACCGTGGACAATATAATAAAATAAATAATTATAACAGTGTGAATACAAAAGTGACAAATGTTATAATTATTCAAGTCCAGAGTTAAAACACCAGAGTCAGAGAGTTAATATGTCTGTGCATTATCGATAGTTGTATGATTAACAAAAATTTGTATTAAAATTTGGACCTAGCCTCCAGTATGGTCTAACTCCTAACAAAAATAAAAAATGCATATTCCTATTTAAAGATTAGTCATCACAAATAATTTTTGAATATTCTTGTAAAAATTGATTTAAAAAAACCTTTTCTGCACGATTAAATGATCTATACTGAGAATCTTACTCAATTATAACCACTTTGAAACAGTAAATTTTAACTATTTTCAGTTGCATAGTTACTGAGAAATTAGTAAAACCCTATGCCAGAGATATGCAGGCCTCTTGGAGTCAGGCTCCCAGATTTAATGCATATATTAAAATATGTTATTTAGGCTTTAGATACCTATGTGAAAAAAATATTGCAGAAAATCACACTTTAAGCTATAGAGTTTAGTCAGCCAACAATGTTGACCTGTATTTTTGTAGTTGGTTATGAAAATGTAGAGCAGCAATGGCAGTTCTTTTTTGCTTCTGTGTGGATAACACTGATGGCCGTTGTGGTATCACAACACTATATGCGACTGACACCCATGGGCGCACTACACAAATTTATTATGCTGTATGCTAATGACGCCTATGGGTGTTATTGGCCTATCATTACGAGTACACATAATATATATTATTATTATAACTATGCTTAGTTACATTAGTAAAATTACATCATTTCTTCATCACAGTCCATATGTATATGATTTTGTGTTAGCAGTTAATGTGTTGACCCTAAAGCGAGTGATAGGGCTGGAATATCTTCTACTTCTTCTTAACCCTCTAGGTGATTTTCGCCCGAATTCGGGCGATCGTTTTTGCCGCCTGAGTGTTTTTCGCCCGAATTCGGGCGATGATTCACACACCTGTTTACGCACGTATAATTTATAGTACGATCGATCGATTCGGAAAAACGCATATCGAACAATTCTACAACAACATTGTTGTTGGGAATTTAAAAAACCAATCCTTATAGATAAATACAACCAATACATGGGAGGGGTTGATGTGAGCGATAAAGCTGTTTACCATCTCTCTTGCAGCCGCCAGACAACTAAATATTGGAAACGCATTTTTTACAATCTCTTGGACATTTCTCTATACAATTCTTATATTTTATACACCCTAAATACAGACAAACCTATTGATAGAAGAAGGTATTACATTAGTATTGTTGAAACCCTGGCATATACCAGAGACATAGCTCCTGTTGCTGGCCCTTCAGGTGATACTCCGCACAAAATAACAATAATTCCTAATAAATCTAACAAATTGTGTCCTATTTGCAAAAGAAAGGCAACATATTGGTGCCCAGGATGTAACTGTGGGGTGCATAAGGAAAATTTCCATAAGCTGGATCATTTTTGGAGGCCCCTAAAGGCTCGAAAGAAAAGGAAGACAGTGCATCCTCAATAAGTGCTCACAAACAGTGATTTTAGCCAGTGTACATATTTTAGTTTTTTGTGTTTTTTGACAATTTTAATTGTAAAAACTGTACATATCTAGACATATTCTTTTTCCTTATAAAATTTTGAACAATATGTATATCTTGGATTTTTAGTATTGTGTATATAATTAAGTTTCATATGCCTGGTCATGAAAGAAAGATAAATTTCAAATTTTTCAAATTTGACGTAAAGTGGATCTCATGTACATAAGGTAAGAGAACTTTACTATGCATCATTAGATAGCACATTTACTGTACTTTTAGAAAATATACTACAAGTAACCTCTAAGTAAATTTTTATATTTTTTGTTGATTTTTGAATAAAATTCTGCAAAACGACACAAAATCACGTGACGCTAAGGGTTTTTTTAGTGCGACACCTAGAGGGTTAACCTCCAAATTCCGTCTCTACCATTCACACTTCAAGGGTTCAGGTTTCCGTGAAAATTTAACATTCATTCAAGCTCACACTCACGCTGAGCTTGAATGAATGTTAAACGCAACTTATTCCCTTACTACACTTTTAACGTCCAGCTTGGACTTGGAAACCATAGGTGTATTATACATAAATTAAGACTACCCTCAAATAAATTGTTGGAGTCCTGTTCCACATAATGTAAGCTACAATAGGCCTATATGTATAAATTGTTGATAAATAGGTTCTTTCTAAATAAATAAAATCACATTACTTTTACATTCAGAATTATACTCACCATCCAATAAAGTATGTTATTTATACAAAATAGCACTACTAAAACTTAGAAAATACAATATAATCTCACTAATAAACATTTTTAAGCGTAAATTATGCAGTAATTCATAATGGTGAGAATACCTTTTGAGGTTATGCTTACATAAACTGTATCACTATCAAATTATCAAACAAATCATTTTCAAGAAAAACAAAACTTCAAACACAAATACAACACATGATTGGTGGATTGGATTTTATCAGTTCACAATGCAAGCACACGCATCACAGTACGGAAAAAAGTAACCAAATCTTTTTTAGGAAAAAAAACCCAAATAGGAGTATTTCATGGACAACTAAAATACTCCTTCCTAGGAGCGTAGAAAACAGAAATCAATATAAAAGTAGTATGCGAATAATGTACTTGTCTTTAATCATATACATTTGCTGTCCTAATTATATAGGTCGTTGTCAAATTTTAGTACTTTATCATCCAAATGTTATTATCCGTAACTGCAACCTAACTGTTAAATTAGGCCGAAGTTCTTTGTTGAATCTGTTATTAAATCTTATAGTTTAGTCTTATTTATATGTAAATATAAGAGGAATGTTGTTGTTATATATGATTTTTACGCTGTAAGCATAGACCTTAGAAGGGCTGCTGTAAGTTAGTACATGGGCATGGGCCTATTTATGATTGTCAAAATGTAAAAGTCATTGGAATATTTACCAGTGTAACTCACTATTAAAACCATCTTTATAAAGTTTCTTGTAAAAGTGGTACGCCGTTAAAATAAAAATAAAAAATTAAAGTAAATGTAAACCTCCCACTTAATGTAAAGTACAATAAATAAAATTGTAGGTCAATTTTGTTACTATATGTCTAAATTAAAACTTTTCTAAAACCATCTAGTCCGAGGATGGTAAAGGCGATTTACCGGAAGCGATCACCTTAATACTTGTACATTTTTGTACTTATATTTTAATAATTTTGTGTTGCTTCTTTTAAAAATAACGTTTGCTTGTTTTGAATTTAAAGCTTGGCGTCTCTTGCGGTAAATCAGCTTGAAGTGAGAGTAAGGTTCTAAGGTACGGATGTTGGACAGCCAATAGCAACTGCTTATTGATTGTTGGCCGGTGAGTTCATTTCCATGCCCGTTCCAGTAACATTTGCTCGTCACATCATTTTGAAATTCACGTAAGCCAAATCTTTAAGTTAGTTTGAAGTAACCCTACTACACTTTAAGAAAAATTTTGTTCAAAGTTTTCTTCCAACTTCATGAAAGCTGTCTATTGTTTATGGTTTTAACAATATGTATTTAAAAATACTTTATACATTTTAAACTACCAATCAAAATATCTAGGTTTGAGCGTACTACTTTCCTTTTATTCACTCAAGAAGATTTTGTTGTCTACCTTGAGTCTACTCTATCACTAGCCTACTGTAACTATCGTGTTTGTGGTTATATTTATAATACGCATGAATTTGTTCCTGGTACACTGTACATTAACTACCTAAATACGCATACTTGTATGCATATTATACGTTGATAGCCGTAACAAAGAATTATTATACTGTAAATTATCTTAAACATAGAGCTAAGCAATCATTTAACATTACCATCTTGGCAGTCTTACCTTCTTTGTAGACTGACCACACTGATCACTATGAAAACTCAGTAAAATCCTAGTGGCACTATGTTAAAAAGGTTTCACTCCATCCTTTCTCGTGTATGGATGGTCGGGAAGGTCATACCACCGTACGTGTATGGGTGGGCATGTAGGTCATACCACCGTACGTGTATGGGTGGGCGTCTAGGTCAATACTACCGTACGTGTATGGTACGGTATTCAGATTCAGATTTAGTTCAGAATTCATATTCAGATCCATAAATTAGTTTTAATAAAAGCTTATCAATTTTCAGTTTGCAACAAAATTCAAGTTGTTGTCCCTCGACAACGTTTGAATATCACGTTCAAAATGCCACTAGCGTAGAAAGTAAAAAAAAAATAGATTGTGACACCGACTAACCTACTAATTACATGTAACCTGAATGAACTTTTACTTGCTTTGATATAATCCATTACTAGAATTATTGTAAAATATATCTAGTATTTATAACTTACATTCTGACTACATCTGCGTGGGAAATACACTATATTGGCTGAGAGGTTGAACCTGTTCGTTTATTTATTTATTAATTCATAAGACGCCGACCGTCAAGATATGGGCGAATATGGATTTCGAATGAGTGTGATGAGTGTATATGAGTGAATGTAGCCATTGTTACAAACTAAGGCCGACTATTCCTTAGAAAGTGTCATTAATTAATAGCCCAATGACAAATGAACGGCCGGTGGTTATCAGCTGATCCTTCTCAAAATGTATTGACTCTGATTGGTATCGAACTAAGAACCGTTAGCAAATGAAGCTGGGATTGAACCAAATATGCTACCGACCAATTATACTATAGGTAAGGTTATTATAAACATACGGTTATATCAGGTTGCGAATTCCAATCTAAGTAGAAAAATGTTATCAAGAGACGCAGTAGAGTCTCGCGCCAAGTATATTAAAAACAATTATGGACACACATAATCAAAACTGTTCTGAAAAAGGCGATGCCACGTATCATTTACAGGAAAACCAGCGATTATGACGTCATCCAAAACTTATTTCTTCAACATCTTGAAATGTATAAAATATTTCGACAATTCAAGACCACTTTCATGACACAATACATATATAAGGAATCGAATGACAGGTCGATGACCAAAGTCGGTTATTTGTTAATGAGATATCATGATCTATTATTCACGATACGAGGTTTTATTTCCCTAGTCTTCGTCTTCTCCTTCGGTTTTTGTTCAACATTCAGGTGAGATCAGCTCTAGTCGGAAATCTCAGCCATAGGTCACAGCTGAAAACGTTCTATAATAATAATATTATGCAACCACAAACAAAAACACTGCGCAATAGCCGATTTACTGCACAACTATCACACGCAATGAGGGTTTAGTCATGACAGCTCTGCTATCGAAAGTATACAACAGCTAATGTTACACTGTACGTTATCCTGTGATTTGTTTCATTAAACCGTTCCTAAAAAAAAACTGTGTTTTTTTAATTATTTCTATATTATAAATTTTTAAACGTACAATGTGTCTGTAATGTATGTTCTTTAGTATAGTGTATACATACAGGGAAGACTGTAAGCATTGTTTTATTCACATTTGATTTTAAGAGTTCCACTCTATTTAACTTGATGGTTTCAATGGTAATTTAAAAAGTTATTTTATTTATTTATTTAATTAATCTTCATCTGTTAAACAAAACAAATTAAATGAACACGTTTAAAATAGACTAAATAATATAATTTAGTGTTTATTCTAATAAATATGTATCAACGCAAGTATTATGAGTGAGATACTGTAAATAAATTTAGTATTGTTATTTTACGTTGTATACGTAACTTACCATTATTTGTAGTCAATATTTACTGACCAAGGCGTAACTTAGTGACGGGGTTGACACGTGAAGCGTACAGGGATATCTCCTAGTAATATATAAAGTTGCAACTCATTTGCAGGAGCAGAGGAGAGTCTGTAAATTAAAGTACAACGTTGCCAAGAGTGTTAGTGGCGTAACAGGAGTTTCTGTTTCCTGAAAATACTACGAAGACTATTTTCACTTCGTAGTAGACTTACTATACAGGAAATGATTCAAGGAACTATATTGTGCTCTGTCCGGCGGATTAAACTTCCTTCACTTAAAAAAAACTGGACGTAGTTCCAACTGCTCTCGCCAGTGTCGCATGACTTCTATATTTTCTTTCCCTTTAGAGCCCTCTTAATAAAATACTACAGCAGGAAAATAGGTAGTGGCTAGAGGTCAGTTAAACTTCTAACATCAATCAGAAAAAAAATAACAAGCCATGAGAAAAAAATTGCAGTTGACGATTTTATTATTTGTTTAATTAGAAGGAAGATACACGCTTTCTATGTTGAAAAAATTATGCCTACCTTAAAAGAAATAAATAAAGTTCTCCAGGATGAAGGTATTTTGCATTGTGGAAGCAATTATTTGAGGAAGTTGTTAAGGCGAATGGGGTTCAGATGGAAAAAAGCTAATCAGCTCGAACTGTTCTGAATGTAAAGCCAGAATTCACAGCATACAGAGGACAATATATAATGGATATTAATGGATAGACAAGAAAACAGACATATTGTTTATATCGACGAAACATAATTGCATGCCTCGTATTCATCATCTTCATTTTGGCAATCAGACAATGAAAGTAAGACCGATTGGAAAGGGACCTTTTTTATTGCACATGCTGGAGGGGAAGAAATGTTTGTGAAAAACGCATTATTGGCATACAAGTCGCAACAAAAAAACGGAAGATTACCACGATGAAATGAACTACGAAAAAGTTTCTAAGTGGATACTTAACCAGTTACTTCCAAACTTTTCATGAAATTCTGTGGTAGTGTTGGATAATTCTAGCTATCACAACGCGCAGGACAATAAGAAACCTTAATCTAGCGCCTTAAAACAGACAATAATTGATTGGTCTATTTAAAATAACACAACTTTTCAGCAACCAATTACAAGGGCCAATCTCTTATTACTAGTCAATAAAGCTGATATTCAGCCCAAATATAAAATAGAACAAATTACAACAGATGCCGGGCATGACATTCTTAGATTACCCAAATACCACACAGTATATAGATATGGTGCTGTGCAATAAACCAAAAATATATTTTCAAAACATTATCTAAGGCAATAATTCATACATTTGTTAAATATTATAATAAAATACGCCTAATATATACATAAATTATTATATACAAACATTTAACAATTTCAACACTCGTTAATTTTGGTACAAAACGTAAACAGTACCAATAAATAAAGATCATTTTTTTTTCTTAGAATAGGTTAATTAAAACTTAAATTAAAATAAGTAAAGTAGACATTAATTTACAGCATTATACTTGATAGTTTATTTTCTATTTTACTATATTTCTTTTTTATCAGTGACATTTTTCTTGAAAATGAATGAACATATATGAATATAACTAAATATCTTTTATAGTTAATAATTTGTTTGTACTTTAAATAAATGTTTTAACTCATGATGTTTAATTTGTATACGATTTTCTTAGTTAAATTAAATGAAATAAAATAGACTTACACATAAATAAATTTTATGTAATTAAAATCTACGTTATTAAATTAGAAAATGAATATAATTAAATTAAATCTATTTTATTAAATTAAAATAAATAAACTAAACTGCGAATCTACTAATACATTGTCTAGCAGCGCCATTTGCAGTGTGCGACCATTGACGCTCTCAATTTACTCTCATTGACGCAATTATATATTGTACATTTGTATTCTTAAGTAATTCTAAAGTAATGTATTTATTAAAGATATGGGATAAGGTCCTAGGAATCACAGACATTAGAAATAATTCGATTTTAATAATATATGATTTATTATTCGGAAATGCGGACTCTTAGTCCGGGACGCGTGCACTGGAGGGTTAAAAACTGCAATACAGTATCCGTTTTACATTAGTGCCTGAAGTGGTGTGCATGTAATTTGTATTATTATATTTACTTATTCTTCTATTACTAACAATGGACGGATGAAAAGATAAAAGATTTGTAAAGAAAAACGCGGCCAGACTGTAAATATTGCTAGTAAAGTTATTTCAGTTTTTATAAGTTTATAATTGAACTTACATTTTCAATTTTTGTGAAAATAAAGGAAGGTCAGTTTTTGTGAAAATGTATTTAGAAGGTCCATCGATATCTAATGTGTGTTGTTGAGGTGATAATTCATTCGATAGGAAAGCCACATAAACATGTACATGTTTTTTATAATTTACGAACAATGGTACTAAAAATTATAATATCAATTGTTCAATATTGAAATGGACTATGAAAAACGCCGCACTACTTTGTGTCTATGCAATACCCGCGGTACATTCCTGTTCTTATATTGCATCTACTGAATCACGGCGCGCTAACAAAATATCATTGTAATGAGATGATTCCAAATCTCACAGACACTCATGGAAAACTAATGTTAATTTATCCATGTGTAACTTACTATTATTATTATTATTATTTTATACAAGAAATAATAAATTATTAATTGAGTGAAAACGTAACACTTAAAAACAGCTGATTCACACAAGTCGGCTTTGACGGTGAGCTGTAATGGTCTTGCTGGGTGATAATTTATTTTTTATTGCAGCTGTTTACTTGCGCACATTCGGCCCTCAACGTGAATTTTAGTAATGACCATATTTCGTCATTTCGGTCCTCAAGGGGGCAAACGTAAATGACGAAATATAGTCATTCTCTCCCCAAAGGGTTAAGGAAGTTAAACAGTTAAACATGTAAATTAAATGTTAAAAAATGCCTTTTAGAGAATTGTTTTTATGCTATAAATGAGTTTTTAGACACTAAGTTTCCAATATAAAATTTCAGATCTTTTATTAAACAACTTAACTGTAATTAAATTTAAAATTTACAATCTGCCAAATTTATGATAAATATTTTATTTTTGTAGAGTGTATTTCGTATATGAAAATGTTTTCATTTACGAATATATTCAATATTAGGTTATAATTCAATTATGAAATATGGAAGAATATATAATCGCATTTTTATTCATAAATTACTGACATTATTGTGAATTAATTTCACCTTTTAGGAGTTTCAGTGTTGTTGCTTTACTTTATTCCCATGTGACTATGGTATAATTGTTCTCTGATCATTTTGATGAGGATGATGATTTATACGAAGTGTATTTTGTATTTGTAGCCCTATTTTGTAAGTGTAGAAATGTTTATACTTGTAAATATACTCAGTGTTATTTATAGGCCTAAAAATATTTGGGTACATAATATAGTTGTATTTTTATTTATACGGATATTCTTCAAATTAATTTTACCTTTTAAGGAATTTCGTTATTATTGTTTATTTTATTCACGTGTGACGAATGTGTAGTATAAACTCCGTTAACTGTAATTATGATTAACTTTATAATTCAATTTTGATGTACATTAAAGTGTGTTAATGTGTAATTTATATTTTATTCACGTGTGACGAATGTGTAGTATAAACTCCGTTAACTGTAATTATGATTAACTTTATAATTCAATTTTGATGTACATTAAAGTGTGTTAATGTGTAATTTATATTTTATTCACGTGTGACGAATGTGTAGTATAAACTCCGTTAACTGTAATTATGATTAACTTTATAATGCAATTTTGATGTACATTAAAGTGTGTTAATGTGTAATTTATATTTTAATTTAACTTTATAGCTACTATATGGCCATAAATTGTCATTATTCATAGTTTAGAAAAACGGGGTCCACATGTATCAACATGTAAACAATAACTTGTCCTTAGATATTTTATAATAAAAATTAAAAACAAGAGCAGGAAATAGTAAAATAATGAAATGTAACAGTCTGACCATAGAGTGAGAGTATATCGCCTGTTGACTTTAATTCCATTCACAGCTTTAAATAATTTGAGAACATAATGTGGAGATTTGTGAATTTATATTTTACGTACGTTGACGAAGAGTACGTAAAATTCTCGATTCATTAAATTATGATTTTTATATTCATATTTTTTACATAAAAGTGTCGTTAATAATCTAAATTTCACTACTTTTATTTCACTATACGAATGTTTATATAAGATCGAGTTAACTGTAATTAGTGATTAACTTTATAATTCAATTTTGATGTACAAAATGGTTAATGATTAATTATAAATTTAATATAAGTGTAGAATTTATTAACATAAACTTTCGTTTATTTAATTCAAAAATTAATTTATTTTTTTTTAATTAAAGCGTGTTATGTGTAAATTTATAACTTTTTCACGTGTGAAGAGTTAGTAAAAACTGTTAACTGTAATTATGATTACTAGAATTATACATTAAAATGTTGATTGTACATTCAAAGTTGAATTATAAATAAATTCACTATTTTATTTTATTCAAGTTAACAATTTTTTAGAAAAATACTGATTTAATGTAATTTTAGCTTAACATTTTTATAATACAACAATATTTTAAAATGATACATTAAAAAAGTGTCTTGATGTAATAAATTTATGATTTTAATTTATTACTTTTGTATAAATCGTTACGTAATTAGTAATAACATTTAAAAATAAAGTTGTGTACATGAAAATTTTTAATGCTCTATTAAATATTGTATTACACGTTCGACAAATGGGTTTAGGTGGTTCCATACAACTATCCGTTAAACGTAATTTGATCTCTTTAAATAATCAAGTCTTGATGTAACATAATAGTTGTTTCAATGGTGTACATTTATATTTATGTAGTTCGTGTTATGTATGATGAGTAAATAAACTGATTTCTAAAGGTCCAATCAGTGAACATAGTCGCTATTATAGTTTTCTTCTAAATATCAAGAATAATGTGTTTACAGTGAAAACAGTTGTTCTTTTAAAATCGCGTACAGAATTTTTTATAACAAACACAAGCGGAGAAAGTATTTATTAAAGAAAGTATTTATTTAATAAAGAAAGTACTTTATTATAAGTATAAAGTAAAACAGCAATTTCTGAAGATTAAACCAAACATTGAAAAATAAAAAAACTTTCCCTGAAATATATCGAACAATCGGCTTCACACACTACCGGGCAGTGCCAGTTCAAATCTGGCTAGTTCTTTCACTTCCTGACCATAGAATCTGCAGAAATAGTCGCCATGTTGGATTTATCCCATCAAAGCAGTGTTAAATACGAAACAGCACTGTGGACGATTTGTCGGAATTTATAATTTTTACGTCGTTGAAAGAGCGTAGAAGTTACTGGCGAATTCATTAAAAATACGCTGATTTTTATTTATTATTTTTTTTTTCATAAAAATCGTCAATAATAATCTAAATTTCACTACTTTTTATTTTATTATAAATATTTTTTTATATTTGATTGATTCTTTTAATTTCAATTATTACTTATATTAATTATTAAAATTATATTATACTAAATTTAATAATAATTATATTTATTAACCAACTAAACATTTTTTATTTCATCAAAAATTATTTTTTTTTTTAATTAAAACGATTTGTCGTAAAACTATAACTTTTACGTAGTTGAAAGAGTTACTAAAAGAGTGTTATATGAAAGTTACTAGAGAATACACATTAAAAAAAATGTTGATTGTTGTTTTTCTCATAGAAATCATAAATTAATAAACTAAAATTCACTTATTTCTATTTTATTACAAATCAACATTTTTAGAAAATTACTGATTTTTTAATTATAATTTTTAGCTTACTAACTAAAAATATTTTTTTTTATATTTCATGACAAACCAATATTTTTAAAATTTAAAAAGATCAACATTAAAAACTATTGCTCTCTGATGTAATAAAAGTTAATGAGTTTTAATTTATTACTTTTTATGAAATTACAAATTAACAATCACATTTTAAAAAAAAGTGGGTCCACTGAAAAATTTTATGCTCTTTCAAACTATGTAAAAATTACAATGTTCCGACAAATGGTTGAGGTGGCTCTTTCCCAAACTACCAACTAGTCGACGACCCTAAAGTAGACATGTAATTTTATCCTCAATGGACATGTCATGATTTTCTATTTCAACTGTACGGTTCGTGTTTATTGTTATAATGAGTAAAGTGAACACTGTTTGATTACTAAAGGTCCAATCTAGTGAACAATAAGTCGCTATTATTAGTTTTTGTTCTAAAGTCGTCAAGAATGACATGTAAAGTTTCACATATTTAACTGTAGAAAAATTACGAAAATACTCAAATTTGTACAAAAACCAACTTATGGTCCACTAGGACAATTAAACCCTTACCAAATTACTCTTCAAGTGTTACGATACGGTCATTATTATGGACCGGATCGTTGGAGTAGAAACTCATGTTTTGGGTGTTTTTCTTGGATAGAAATGGATAGTGTGGTTAAGTGGTAGAGAGGACTAAATAGTCCTAACTTCGCCACATAAATAAAGGCATTTTTCATTTTACTACCCCTTAATTCAAGTTTTAACATTGCTCTTATGGGATATTTATCTAATATGGCGACCACCTCTGCAGACCGTAACAGGCCTACATGCATCGTCAATAGTTTCTAATAAATACGACTCGTGTCATTTTGTCGTAGTAATTAATTACACGACAGCGCGCACCGTTGGTTCAGCTGTGTTGGCAGAACTGCTTGGAATACACTCATCTACCGTTCATGCATAAACATCGACACGACAACCGCGCTTAGACACGGGGCTGCCGTGACAGACACCAAACTACGTGGGCGAGGGTTCTACGAGCATGACGTCCGCTCAATGGTTCCCATCGATGTGGAAGTCTGGGGTGTCCTGGTTGGGTGGCAGCCACTGTCCGGGAGAGAACTATTATCAGGCTTTCAGTTAGCTGAAAATCAGACCAATTCTACGTGGTTTGGATTTCATGTAAAGCTGTAGGTCCGCTGGATTAGTTGCTCTGGATATTGGCCTATTAGTAAATCGTTATTTCTCAGCTAAGTCAAACTTCGTTAGTAACAAGACTACACATGTCATCCCCACTCATCCTACACTCAAATACGTCCAAGCTGTGTCGGCGTCTCATAAAGTGTTTTTATGGCACTCGCTAGTGTTCGATAGCGATCGCGCTGCACTTCTCACTCGTTAAGTCATATTTTCTGGAATCATTGTCGAGTGAGGTGTTATATTTTCATTTTTAGCACTTCTATCCATTTATTGTATGATAAGGAGATTATACATAATTCTGGAGAATTTTAGGGAAAACAGAAAAGATTTAAAAAAATGTGGTTATGCATATTTAAAAAAAAAAAAAATAATGTTATGCATTATTATGATAACACTTGACAAATACTTACACTATACCTTGGTACCAAAAAGTTGTTATTACCTTACAAAAGGTTAATTAATGTATATTGAACAATATGCCAACATACATATAGGCTTTACAATTGATAGGGTATGTAGGCTTTACAGTCTGGGAGTTTCAATATAATAGCGCCTGCCTGAGAGGCATTTATGTTATTTGTAGGCGTACTGGAGTACAATACTTGATTACTAAACAACTATATTTTCAACTATCATTATTTAATTAGCACGCGGGTGAATTAACATTCTATTAGAGGTTTTATAACAAAAAATGTCGTTTTTGGTATAATTTATTATACTTTTTCCGAACTCTCAAATATGAGAAAAATAGAATTATAGTTCGGATCAAATTATAAACTCTAGTGTTGGTGCAAGAGTAAGGATTTTATACACGTACATAGACTATATAGCTAAAGACTATACAGTTCTATATTCTTTGCTATTCGTGTGATACAAGATGGCAGCCATCATGTCAAAGATGGTGAATGAATTTTTGCAACCACCTTTAAAACAACCATGACGATTTGTTTTTTCACTGAAAGACTGAGGTATTGACATTTTTGAAAATATATATAGTAAACCTATTTATCTCAATCAATATAGTCCAGTGTAAATAAATAAATGCAAATATCGTATAGCATATATCGTAGATGACCAGTTTTAAGACTCACTAGATTTACAAACTATATTTACATATATGATTTATATGATAAAAAGTATGTACACCGTGGAAAAAATATGGAAAATATAAAACAACAACGTTATTTTTTTCCATAGACAATGTGATCATTTACTTTGTTTTATAGTTGTGTTCCATAAAATATAATTTTTGATCAGAATAATTTACTTAAAACCGTTAAATAGCGGATAAATAACATTGTTCAAATTAGTTACTTTTAAATTCAAATAACCACTACTATGAAAAGGATAAACCTTTCGAAGTCCGGTTTGGGGCAATTACTTACTCTTGAATAGACCTTTCATTTGATATCAAACTCGACCTAGGCTTACGTTGAAGATTTTCCTCCTCGTGGGGTGTTCCTCAGAAAATAATAAATTTTGCTAATGGCGTCAAAATTATGTTTTTTGTAACTATGATCATGTAAAAGATTTCACTTTTACAAGTGAAGCCATACTAAAGTTGTGAAAGCGTTTCCATATTCCCCCCACACCCTTTAAAGTTGTATATAAATATGATTAAGTAAAACGACTTTACACTACACTACTATGAGTTCAGCTGTTTTCGTTATGTGTTTACAACCTGCGAAACATCATATTTTCAACAGCTGTCTATTGTTTACTACCGAAAGTAACATTGTTTACAACCGAAAATTTTCCACAGTCAACAACACCTGTTTTTATTCCGTAGTGTATTGAAAAGTATCGTTCAAAACTCGAGTGAAAGTGTTTTGTATGTTCTCGACCATTCGAAGTGCGAGACTTAATTTTACATTATTTTTCCTCAAAATATATATTTAAGGTAAGTTTCAAATAGTTTTTAATATTAAAACAATCCTACCTTGGTAAAAGTTTTTATTAAACAATTTTAAATTTATTTTTCAACTAATATAGCTAACTTTTTTTAAGGAGAGGCCGATCTCCTCTCTTAACCTTACTTTGCCCATTACTCATAAACTATTTATCTGTGCGAGGAACTTAATCAGACAGAGTAAGGGGGCGAACCAGTAGAGTAGAAGGTGAATATTAGTGATAAATCTTTCAGTCTAGGCCGGATTCGAAACAGCGCTATCTCTAACCCAAGCTCAAAGTCCTGACGCTTTAGCCCAGTCGGCCATCTGTTCGCCCAAAAGGCGTTTATTGGTCTAGCATTTATAACCTATCTAGGTGCCAAACTTTATACCTAGTTTGGTTATATTTCCAAAAAAGTATAGATAGACCAGTATAATCTAAATATAATCTAAATAGACCAGTATAATATAAACACCTAGGTGCTATCTAGGTGTTTACTGTTGTTCTTTATAGCCTAAAAACAGTAGACAAATAAATAGCATAAAACAACGTAATTAAATACAAACAAAATCCTTTAAAAAAACAAATATTAAGGATTGATTTAAGAAAACCACGTAATTTTTAAAATCACATCACTACTAGTACAGTAGATCCAATTCTAAAGATGCAGATTTTATTCAAAATCTTACAAATAAAATAACAAATATAAAAGCCACCAACCAAACAAGTTGAATATTTTCAGGGTAAAAGGTTATTAACGTCTAGAAGATGAGGTTTAAAGTAAATAGGATTAGATGATAGTTATATATCATCATTCTTTGAAAAATTGTCTGATGTAATAATTAATTAATCTGCAATGTATATTTAATTTAAAAAAAATGCTTTTATAACGTGTAAATGGAACAGTAAAATAAAAGTAAATAAATGAACAGAAGTAAATTTTAAGTGCTATGCGATATTGTATTCATTAAGTTTGATACTCCAGTCAGTAAATAAAGCACAGCAGCCAACGGCCTTACGTCAATTGTGTGTAACCAGACCGCCAACAGTAGCGATGGGATCCGTTTCACTGAAGACACAAAATATCTAACCACACAAGACACTCACACACTCACAATCATGTGAACCCTGAGAGCAGACACTATATTCCAACCTTGAACTCTGGCGCCATCGATGTGGTACGAAACGTTCATCTTCCTCGTAAATAAAACTACTAATATCTTTCCTAGATTAAGTAGCCTCATTGACAGCAAAGTCTACAAGGCTAAGTGCTCTTCGGTTCCAAAAATAGACCGTGAGATTTGTACGTCGTCAGGTCAGCAAACAGCTAAAATTTGAGGTTCAAGACAAAAGTTATGTAATTAAAAGCATATTGTAAAAAAAGCAAAAACCCCAAATTGGACTCTTGTGGTACACCAGAGCTGGGAACGAAGCTATCAGAAAGTTCTTCGCCAAACCCAGAATTTTCTTTCACAGAGATAAGACGATATCCAACGTAGAGTCTAAAGGCAGCAAGTTTCCTCCCCCAAGTGCGGGGAGACTTGTCTGAGTACAGATAATGGTATCCTCCTGGCCTTGATGTTCTTTTCGCTGAACCAACAATGGCAATATAAGAAGACAAATAAGTTACGCTCGATTGACCAACCATAAAAGCTTAACCAGACATAGCATGTATGCCTCAACACAATTCGGCCTTTGATAAATTGAGTGCTTCGTTACATTTATAATTGTCGTTGTGAGGGTTATGATTAAAAAAGTTAAACCTGTTCTTAATTCGTTTATGGCTGTTTTATAGCTATTAGTAGGGTTAAGCCTTTTTTAGTGGAGATTTTTTTCTTAATAGAGTTATGTTTAGTAGGTTTATGAACCTTTTTAATAGAGTTATGTTTGTTGTACAGAAATAAATTTAAAAATAAGTTAAAGCGGCTTATTATTTAAGAAGAGTGTTACAGCTTTTGAACAAATACTTAAGAATTGTACTAAGAAAAGTACTGATGTCACGAAAAATATTTTTCTTAAATGACGTTATTTTTTAAAATAGGGTGTCTGTGTTTTATTATGATTTTCTTTTTTATACGTTTATGTTTTTTTCATGACGGGCTTGCTTATTTTACAATGTTTAATCAGTTTTATTTATTTTCCCATAATCATATATATTTTCTCATATTTTCACACGCACGTGATCGGTAGGAAAAGAGCGAACATTTTGTGGATGAGCAATCATAATTTTACAAATTAATAAAGACTTAAACGTTGTGAAAATCTAAACGTTCCTGGAGAACTTGAATCAAACTGCCCGTCAAAGTCCAATATGTATGGACACCTTATGTACGTGTTTCGACGTACGTATACGAGGCTACTCATTTATGTCGTACTATTTCTTGTAATTAATTACCGGTGACATTTGCTACACTTTCCACGACATTTTATATCAAGACTTCTCGAGGCTGTTCACCTTTGCCTAGACTGACTCCACCAAGCCGTCGAATCCCTGTCTAGACCAGTTCATGTGCGAGCGAACGCCTTGATATGACTGACTGACTGAAGCCTGGGGTTACATGGCCCTGTTGTCCTGCCCAGCTTTGGACGAGGCCGTTTGATGCAGCAGCTTTTCTGTAATTATCTAAGGCTGAGTAATTTGTGACTGTTTTTAGTCTTTTGTAGTGAGAAAAAAACGCTAACGGTGCAGTTCTGTAATCCAGCTACTTGGGGACAGAGTGTTGTAGAGATTGTAGACAATTCTGTTCTCAGTCGTCCTAAAACCGACACAGCATCCGATCAACGGTTGCTATCGTGGTGGACACTACTAGAGAAGTCTGGGGTGTCCGTGTTGGGTGATAGTCAGTCCAGAAATTGTGTAGGGGAGGAACTGAGTATCAGGCTTGTCATTTAGCTGAAGATAAGTGAAATACAATGTGTTTCGGTTTCCACGTAACGCTGTAGGTCCCTTGATTCCCCGGCTATTGGTCTCTCTAAGGTTCTCTCTAAGGACCTTATTTAGTAACCAGACTACACAGGTCATCCGCACTCATACTACACTCGTGTAATAATTCATATTCACCTTAAAATACGCACAAAGTTGTGTTGGAGTCTCACAATAAAATAGTACTCTTACTAATTATTATGATTTACTTTTTAGCTGCCATATCTGGGAGATCACAAATTAGTGACAGTCCAGCAACCAGTTTAGAACTACTCAGGGGGCATGGTGGAAGGATACAGGAGGAAGGATACGTACAGCCTTAAAGATTTGCTGTGGATGCGAACATCACCCCTTACTGTAGGTGGGATGAACCTCCCTCGTAGGGAGTGGACACTGTTGAATGGCTTCCAGACTTGCGTGGGCAGATCTGACAAGAGGAAATACAAATGGGGATTGAAACTAGATCAGTCATGTGATTGCGGAGAGTCTTTCCAAACAATGAATCACATTTTTTTTTAAATAAAACTTCACACGGCAGTTCAAATGGGTTGGCAGACCTTAAAAAGAAAAAGAAAAAAAAACCACACTCAAAAACATGGAGGAGCATGAAATTTATTCAACGAATAAAATACGGACCGTTAGCTCAATCGGGGATAGGAACCTTCGACATTTTCTTTGCAGTCCGAAGCCTTAAGATATTGACCCACTACGCCGGCACACGGTTACAGAGTGTAACTCTGCGGAATTCAAATGATTTCAAACTTTTCCAAAGCTGCTTGGAAGATTATAAATAACACAAAAAACGTGTCTTCAAAGAAACCAATTCAGTTAAATATTAATGGGCATGTCTACGATGACCCAAAATCAGTAGCAACGGAATTTAATAACTTTTTTCAACTGTTGTCCAGATGAACCCTAATAGAAAATCATGTAACGTGGACACTACCCAAGAGAGGCGGGTTTTGCGGTCCATGATGCTGTCTCCTGTGTGTGAAGCGGAAGTGGCTCGGGTGATACAAAATCTTCCACCTAAATTATCCGAGGATATCAATGGTGTTTCAACGTGGTTATTGAAACAGTGTACTGAAAGTATTCTGTGCCCGTTGACGAAAATAATAAACTCTTCGTTCGAAACGGGGTTGTTTCCTTCCAAATTAAAAAATACAAAGGTAGTTCCGGTATTTAAAAAGGAAGACCCAACGGTCTTGAACAACTACCGCCCTATTTCAATTTTACCAGCTCCAAGCAAAATCTTTGAAAATGTATTTCTTTCCAGGCTGCTTGATTTTCTTGATAAAGAGAAGATTCTGAGTGAGGACCAATTTGGTTTTAGACATGGAAAGTCAACCATTGACGCTGTCACCAGACTGGTCGATTTGGTGTTGGACGGATTAGAAAACAGACAAAAAACTGTTGGTGTTTTTTTAGACTTGTCCAAGGCCTTTGATTGTGTCAATCACAACCTTCTATTGGCAAAACTTGAAAGATATGGCATTCGTGGCCCTCCTTACTCGTGGCTCAAATCATACTTGGACGACAGAAGTCAATGTGTTCAAATTGGTGATTCATTTTCTAATAGTAAAAAAGTTCATTGTGGAGTTCCACAGGGGTCTATTCTAGGCCCGGTTCTCTTCCTGGTTTACGTTAACGAGGTAGGGTCTTCTGTCTTGAGTGGAAATATCGTTCAATATGCGGACGATACAACACTCTGCTTCAAAGCTGAGTCCATTCCTGCACTTGAAATTGAAGCGTTCACTAATCTTAATGCCTGTGTTTGAAATGGAATATTTATCTACAAACCATTCAAAAACAAAATACATTAATTTTTCTTTAAGAGATCAAGAGTCTTGCTTAAAGCCACTGATAATGGTTGATGGCATTCTTCTTGATGAAACAAACACTGTCAAGTTCCTGGGAATTCACCTAGATAGGGCGTTGACCTGGAGCTGCCACATTGACAGCGTTTGTGCAAAAATTGCCTCTGGTAATTTTGCTTTGAGAAACATTTCAAAATTTTGCACAGTTAAGGTACAGTTAATGGCCTATTTTGGTCTCATTTACCCTCACCTTACCTACGGAGTAAGACTGTGGGGTAGCTGTTCCTTAGACAAACTTCAAAGAGTCTTTCGGCTACAAAAAAGAGCAATACGAATAATTTCCAAATTAAAAGTTAGAGAGTCATGCAAACAGTCCTTCAGGGAATTAGGTTTGCTAACGCTGCCTTGCATTTACATTTTGGAGACTGCACTCTATTGTAGATTCAAATGTAATGTAACATGAGGTAGCGACATCCATCAACACGAAACAAGAAGTAGTCACAGTTTTAGAGGGGCTCGGCACCGTACATCGGCCCTGGAACGCAAACCATCTGTAGCAGGCGTCAAAATTTTAAACATTCTCCCAGATAATATTAAAAGGGAACAAAATTTCAACAAATTCAAGTCTCGATTAAAAGGCTACTTAGTGGCTCTCGCTTGTTATTCTGTGGGTGAATTTATAGCAGACGCCTAATTTGCGGACGGCTCGGGAGAGATCCTGTATGAATGTTATTGCTGTAGAAGAGTGTTTGTAGTGAATGAATGCGTTAATCTGTGAACGAATGAACTCCCCCACTAAGCTTTGCTGAAATTGTTATTATAGTTATTTTATCACATCACTTAATGTATCATTAGTTTGTAGGATCATTATTATTATAATATGACTTTTGCTATACGATATGTACATATTGTCAAAAAGCAATAAAAACTATTTCATTTCATTTCATTTCATTCCATTCACTAATTTTCGAGTGTTGTTCCACAAACATACGGATTCAATTTATATAATATCGTATGACTTTCAATGACAGCCACCAAAATTAATAGGAAGAAATGGTTCCAAATAATTGTGACAAACTGTCCCCCATACTAAACACTACAAAATCAAAACTTTGAAAATTACCAGTTTGATTCCCAAATAAGTGTTTTCCCCATAACTCAAAAACTAGTCAAGTTAGAGCCATGCGGTTTTTACTAAAATATTTTAAATTGTAATTCACATCTTTTATGAACATTTAATAAAAATCGTTAAAGTTAATTTTTGAGAAAATTCCATTTTTGTATGTTTTTTGCCCATAAAAATAAAAACATTAAAGAATTGTGAAAAAATGGTCTGGAGATATTGGATTGGCTAAAAGGCACCTACATACGAAATTTCATAAAAATTGATTCATCCGTTTGGTCAAAGTGCACATACACACAACAGACACGCATACGGACAGACACCAACATTTTTTGTCAGAAAAAACACTTTTTTGGGTTCAGGGGACCCTAAAATGGATTTTTAGGCCAACTTGTAAAAAATATTTTTTGTTGACGATCACAATACTTTCTCTATGCTAACGCATATGGGAGAAAGTAAAAAAGTAAAAATTGAAAATATCTAAAGGAAATAAAATGCAAAGGTAACTAATTGGTAGAGAATCTCTATACGTAGAGGAGTGTGGTGAGTGGGGTCACCGGAGAGGCTGCTGTTGGAGCGGTGGAGCCGGGCGAGCGGCAGTTGTCCGGCGGTCGTCAGCCTGTTAATACCGATAGCTCTTATCAGTGAGTGTCGTGCGTGTTAACGATTGTCATGTAAGTACTGAACGACAGTTCCCATCGCTTTACGACCTGACATGTTGTCACAATCATAGATATTTAACCAATAAATGTTCTTAATGGATTCGTGTCAATTTGTATTTAATGTGATCATATTGAATTTAAATGTTAAATCTAACGCGTTCATACTTGTGTTTAAATTAGACTTTATTTTGTTAAAAAAGTTAGTTTCGTAACATTATTTTTTAATATAAATATTTGTCATATATCTTACACAATTTGTTCTTTGCTTTTAGTGTTCGCAGAGTATTACATCAATTAATCAGACCTGTAAAAATATCTTTTAACCATAAAAAATATTACAATTTATCAATATATAATAAATTAACGTCAGTTCACTACTTATTATTTTTATAGTCACTATGACAAATCAAATTCATTTCTTTTTTTTTACATAGAATAACAAGCAGTCTCTCTCGCATATTCTCCTAATTCCTAGAGCAAGTAACAGTACAAATATGGCAATAACGTAAAAAACAATATAAAATAAACTATATTAATAGTACAATATAGTAATAACAATAACTATGAATAAAAATAAATAGGACAATTTTATAAGAAGGAAACTAAAATAGTAAACAATTAATTAATCATGCTAACTGCATTGCAATAAAATTACAAAAACCTCGTACCATTTAGCATTAAAATATAACCAAACGAACTTTATTAAAATTCTAAAAATGATATTATAAAAAATGTTGGATATTACAAATAACTATAACATACTTAATCCTTTTGATTTAAAATAAAATCATGCATCACATAATAACCATTTAACATTCTTTACCAGTAAAATATGTTGGTAACATAAAATAAATGTCAAATGATAGACTATTAAAATATAAGGGACGTTCAAAGTGTGACATTAATGTATTCGAGGTTGCAGATATTTCAACTGAACGTTAAGTACATCAATTATTATGGAGTTACTTAATGCATTCATAGGAACACAGAATCACTACGTCACTGAACAACTAAAATAAATGTAGTGTTGTCGATTACACCTCCCCTCCAACTTAGATAAATCCTCCTTTTCGATTTAACTATTTAACATATTTAACTTTTTTGATAAATAAAATCAATAATTACACTAACTTTTTTTCTAAACAATGAATAATCTACGCTAGAAAATTTTGTGACGAATTTTTGAAACAATAAAAAGTAAATCAATAGAAGTATGTAGTTTCATTTGTGACGTACACTCTCGCTACAATGCCTAAACCAATTTATAATGAAACATTTAAAATGTACGTTTTCAGAATAATACATTTACTGTCCATCAATATGTAAATCTATCCGGTATTATACACTGTCGTAAATTGGATGAGGGGCTAGAACACCCCCTTCCCTCCTCTGGAGAGTCAAACTACGTGTGACGTAACTACAGCACAAGCATTTCTAGAGTCAGTCACCAGACGACATCACTACACCACATTCTGTGTGGAGAGAAGTGGTGAAAGGAGCCTTTCACGGTGTACATACAACATTGTACATACAAAATTGTGTATACGTACAACATAGTGTTACCGTACAACAATGTATATACATCATTGTGTTTACGTTCAATATGGTGCATTCAACATTGCCCTTTACGTACAACATTGTGCATAAAACTTTGTTATTACATACAGCATTGTACGTACAAATTTTTGTTTACGTACAACATTGTACATACAAGTTTGTATTAACATACAACATTGTACGTACAACATAGAATTTACACACAACATTGTACGCACAACTTTGTGTTAATAAACAACATTATACATACAACTTTGTGTTTACATACAATATTGTACATACAACTTTGTGTTCACATACAACATTGTACGTACAACATAGAATTTACACACAAAACATTGTACATACAACTTTGTGTTTACACACAACCATGTACGTTCAACTATGTATTTGTATACAACATTGTACATAAAACTTTGTGTTTACACGCAACATTGTATTTACATACAGCATTTTACGTACAAATTTGTGCTTACACACAACATTGCCCGTAAAAAATTGTGTTACATACAACACTGTACGTACAACTTAGAATATACACACCATTGTAAATACAACTTTGTGTTTACACACAATATTGTACGTACAACTTTGTGTTTACATACAACATTGTACATACAACTATGTGTTTACACACAACATTGTACGTACAAGATTGGGTTACATACAACATTGTAGACACACCTTTGTGTTCACATACATCATTGTACGTACACATTTGAGTTTAAGTACACCATTGTACATACAACTATGTGTTTACACACAACATTGTACATACAACGTTGTGCCTACACACAACATTGTACATACACATTTGTGTTCACATACATAATTGTACGTTCACATTTGAGTTTATGTACAACATTGTACATACAACTTTGTGTTTACACACAACAATGTACGTCCAACTTTGTGTTTACATACAGCATTATATATACAACTTTGTGTTTACACACAACATTGTACATACAACTTTGTGTTTACACAGAACACTACGTACAACTTTGTTGTGTTTACAAACAAAATTGGACGCAAACCTTTTTGTTTACATACAATTTTGTACAAACAACATTATGCCTTGACACGCCTGTAATTAGTTTGTTTATTACTTCTGATGATGAAATAATTTAAATTACTTTGATAGATTATCATCGCTGATAGCGTTGGTGTCACATTCACCACTTGACTTATCGATCGTTTCATGTTGAGAAAGAGTCCCCGAAGTAATTTACACAGTTTGGGTAGCTATCTAAATTTGGGATTTTTTACGGCGACGCTTTATACGCATTTTAATTGATTAATTAATAATATCGATAAAAATATTATTCATTATTCTTCATTATGACGCAGATCTTTGACTTATGGACGAATATGAGGAGCAAATAAGTTTAGATGAACAAGTGTAGGCATTGTTGCTAACTAAGGTCGACTGCCCCTTAGAAAGAATAATTTATTAATAGCCCAATAGCCAGTTAATCTAAGAAACCTACAGGTTTATGCGGAATGCGAACCACGTAGTATTGGTCTAATTTTCAACTAGCTGACATGCCTGATACTCATATATTTTCTCTACTCAACGTCTGGACTCTCTCTACCACCCAACACGGACACTTCAGACCCAACATGGACTCTAGTAGTGTCCACGTCGATGGCAACCATTGAGTGGGTGCAGCGTCAGTATTAAGAGGAAAAAACAAAAAACATATTGCCTACAATTATTAACATGCTGCTCGATCGGCGGGTGGGTTACTATCAATGTAAGTGTATTGGTGGGTGGGTGGGCTACTACCACTGAACATGTATAGGTGGGCGAGTGGGTTACTACCACTGTACGTGTATTTTACTACCACTGAACGTGTATAGGTGGGCGGGTGGGTTACTACCACTGTTCGTGTATGGGTGGGCGAATGGGTGTCTAGTTTCTCGGGTTAACACGTAGGCTTATAAAATATCAACTCATGTTAAAATGTGAGAATTGTTCAATGTAATATTAGATTTTATTGTTGTTAATGAGTAAAATAAAATACGTATTTATTAGAATGTGTGAAATTAATTTATAAATGTTTCTAGAATTAGTTTGAACTACTTCATTTTATGTATTTAAAATATATTGTTCTTAGTGAATTTGTTTCTTAGTCAAAAATACGTGGTGCAATCGGTTTTCGCTGAGTTGATTATTTTCTAATTTTATAACCAAAAGTACTAGAGGACACCCGCGCACGCTTCGCGTGCCAACCCCGTCTCTCACTGCGCCCATTACATCTCGGCCTTCGGTCTCGGAAGTGACTTTTTCCTACAGATAATAGTAAGTTAACTGTGTTATGAAAATGTATTAATTTCATTACATTTCTTTACACACATTACTTGAGTTGTTATTTATTAGTATAAACACCCAATGATATTACTTGTACTATTTTATAAAGTGTTCATTTCATTTGTTGTGGTCAAACAGCTGAAGATTAATTAAATAATTAAAATAACTTCATTATTTTACTATTGAAACCGTCAAGTCCAGAAGAGTTAAGCCCTACAATCGAATTTGAATAAAACCATGCTTGCAACTTTCCCTGGTTTAACATTATGATAGATCTGACCTCATCAATACCACAAGCACCACTGTTTACATTCCAACAGCTGTTAAAACTTCTTGGACATCATTATTTACATTTGAACAGCTGTAAATTTAAATCTCTCCCCATGTTATTCTTATGACACAAAAACGTACTTTGAGGGTGAAAATCACATCCTTCAGGGTGAATATATTGATGAATTAAGACCTCCTTGCACAACTACGAACTGAGGAAAATTGTTTGACACCTCAACCGTTTAAATTGGTCAAGAAATAAGGGAGGAGTATCGTTGACAAAAAACGGCTTCACGTATTATATATAAGGATTCCTTCCCTTGGATAGAAAAAAATACAACAATAAAACTTTTTGTAACCACTACTTTAGAATTTGTGTCCTTTTGAAGTGGTGAATTTATCTTGTTTTAAATCAAGCCTAAAACAAAACCGTTAAAAGACAAGTTTAATGTTTTACAACTACGTTTTTTAAACATAACTGAAGGGATTATGACGTTTTTCATTTTTTTAAGTTGTAAAAATATTTATAAATTTAAAGTTTAAAAAGAGATATTTTATACCTTTAAAATTATAAATATTTTTATATTTAAAGCAAATGAAAAACATGTTAATCCCTTCAGTTATGTGCAATAAACATAGTTATACAAAATTAAACTTGTACTTGGAACGGTTTTGTTTTAGGCTTGATTTAAAATCAGTTAAATTCAGCACTCATAAGGCTACAAGTTCTAATGTAGTGGTTAAAAAAGATTTTATGTATTTTTATTGTCTCAAGGGAAGGTATATTAACTAATTTTTACTATAAAATCGGAAAATAATCAACTCATCGAAAACCGATTGCACCACCTTAAGTCCTTGTACCTTTGTAGAGATTTTCCCTCTGTAGAAAAGTAAAACACAACTTTAAAATTGCTCAAGCTTATATCAACAGTCCACTCATTGGAGTCACCCTCCAATGAGTGTTCTCCTATAGTATACAATAGGGTTGAGTTGCTGTTATCGGTGTACAACAGAGGGCTCCTGGCCTCTCCAGCCCTTACCCTAATGAGAGCACCCTTCTCTCTCGCTGGAGTAGCCAATTTGTTGGGTCACATTTCTATAGCTCAGTAATTAGGCATGCTGGGTTTTTGTTTGTTTGTAAAATGTATAAAATTAAGTTTGTTATTTGGAATTCAAATGTACACATCTGCACTACAGGTAACAAGCGATGTTTAAAATTGTTGCTAGACTCAAGATGTATAGTTTTTTTTTTGTATGTATTCATATTTTTATTTTAAACTGGCCACACTACTTGTAACAATGGTTAGTTAATTTCCTAGTTTTTTGTTTGTGTTATTGTTTTTGTTTATTATTTGGGAAATAAATCATTTATTCATATGTTGTAAGTTGTCTGAAAAAGATTTCGTCTGTAAAATATCAGCCTCAGAAAACTAAAAATAGAGCAATTTTTCGTTAATTTAGCAAGTAAGACAGAAGTAACGAGCCCATTATGTTGTTTATTAATAATGGTCCCAGATAAATGATAAAACTTTCTTATATATTAATTAATAAGAACATAACACAATTAGAACAAGCGAAAGTTGGTTCAATCCCAGCTTCATGTGCTAAAGGTTGTCAGTTCTATCCCAATCAGAGTCAATACATTTTGAGCAGGATCAGCTGATAATCACCGGCTGTTCATTTGTCATTGGGCTATTAATTAATGACACTTTCTAAGGAATAGTCGGCCTTAGTTTGTAACAATGACTACACAGTTTGAAACAATAACCCACCCACCCGCCCATACACGTACAGTGGTATTGACCCACCCACCCGCCCATACACGTACAGTGGTATTGACCCACCCACCCGCCCATACACGTACAGTGGTATTGACCCACCCACCCGCCCATACACGTACAGTGGTATTGACCGACCCACCCGCCCATACACGTACAGTGGTATTGACCCACCCACCCGCCCATACACGTACAGTGGTATTGACCCACCCACCCGCCCATACACGTACAGTGGTATTGACCGACCCACCCGCCCATACACGTACAGTGGTATTGACCGACCCACCCGCCCATACACGTACAGTGGTATTGACCCACCCACCCGCCCATACACGTACAGTGGTATTGACCCACCCACCCGCCCATACACGTACAGAGGTATTGACCCACCCACCCGCCCATACACGTACAGAGGTATTGACCCACCCACCCGCTATACACGTACAGTGGTATTGACCGACCCACCCGCCCATACACGTACAGTGGTATTGACTTACCCACCTGCCCATACACGTACAGTGGTATTGACCCACCCACCCGCCCATACACGTACAGTGGTATTGACCATTAACTTGTTTGTAACAATGACTACATTCGCACATCTAAAATCATCACACTCATTCGAAATCCATATTCGCCCATATCTTGACGATCAGCGTCTTATGAATAAATAAAAAAATAAAATAAAATACATTTTCTAGCACTAAGTTGTAAGTTCATTCATTTAAGACACTAGATAATGCCTTAAGAATAAACCTAAAACATTAACTTGACGCCGGTCACCATTATAAGGGTGAATATGAGTTTCGAATGTAGTCATTGTTACAAACCAAGGCCGGCTATTCCTTGGAAAATTCTATTAATTAATAGCTCAGTAGCAAATGAACAGCTTGTTATCAGCTAATCCCTTTCAACAATTGTTATGACTGATTGGGGTCGAACTGAGGACCTTTAATTATTAAAGCTAGGACCAATTGATATAAATAAATAATTATTCCCATACCAATAATGATACATAAACTTTTTCAATTCATAGCGATAATAAACCGTCATTTTAGTAAATGAGCATTTGCTACAGTCATTGAGAATAAGTAAGTATAATTCCATTAAATTAACATTAAACTACCATAAATGTAATTTATCACATCGTTCAGTACGTCATTAATAACATATAATACAACATAAATTGTATCCTATCCCAAATGATTTTCTGTCTGTGTGTCTGTATGAGATGTTTATAAAAATTTAATATCTAAATACTATTTAAGATAAAATAGTGAAACTAGTTGTGAATATCTACATTGGACACAGATACCACAGTTTGCGGTTAAAATATTATTAACCTAATTGATAAATGGACTACATAAATTCAATTGCAGTTATATTGTTAAAGCTGGCCACAATACTTGAGACCGTGGCCAGCATAATTCCTTAAAAATATCTGTGTTTTGTTTATGTGTAGTTTAAATGCTGCAATAAATAATTATATTTTATTTAAATATGTTTTTACTGAAAATTGTTGTTTTCCTCGAAAAATCCGTTTAAAATGACGACAGGTAAAATATTTCATAGCTAAAAAAAAAATTACACTAACTGTTACAATTTTGAAAATAATTTTTTAAGCAAAACAAACATTTTCATAAATATATATCATATTTAGATAAATATTCATATCATTTTTTATATATTTAGATTTTTGTAAAACTCACATTCAAACACACAGGTAGAATCGAGATAGGACACATGTTATATTGTATGCTATAATTGTTGACCTGATGAACAATGTGCTAAACTTAGTTCAAATGGTTGCCGGACACCGAATATACATTTTTATGTTTTAACACAATTAAATTAACAAAGAACAGTCACAATGTTGGACGAGGTATATTTAAGTGGTGATTTAGACATGTTTATTACTCTATGCCCTGCCGTTCAGTATATTCTCGCTAGTCATGCTCCACGACCGACCTTCACGCCCCAGGCACGTCTCGATCTTTCACGGCCAACCGACAGACTTATACACCCTTAAATTGATTTCATTCATACACGTAACTGGATTAACTAGTTTATTGACGTTTACAATAGTCTACGATAAATTAGTAGGTCAATAGTAGGTTACTACATTCAACTTGAGACCCATCCTCCACCAAACTGGAAGTCGTGCCGTACCGGGGGATGGCTCAAAACCAGACAAGCGATAGGATCACGGGTGGCAGTCGGAGGGTTAAATCACAACTCGGCAACTGAGCGAAAGAAACCTATTTATTACAAAAGAATAAAATAATCATTTAGAAAATCCGACAGAAGGCCACAATATCAATTAAACGCAAAGTAAACAAAACAAAACAATATGAAGCAAATAATAAACAATAATGTACATAAATAATGTTTCGAACACAGCACTGGCGAAAGTAACAAATACAACAACATATGTGTCTATCTGCAGAATTACTAGAAAGACAAAATTACAACAGATTTAAAAGAATTTACATTGAAAAATTTAAAAATCTGAACATAACCAATCAACCGGAAATTTAGCCCACATCTCATGATTCCACCGAGGCCAGGGAGTCAGCCGGAATCCCTGGGCAGCTCCGAATTGAATGAAAGTAAACACGTTATTAAATAATCCCCTTTTGGTGAAAATTTTTAAATTAAGAAAATAAAAATAAAATATAGTACAGTACCGGTTTATCATAAAATATTAAACAAGAAACGCTACACCGAAAAATAGGTACACAAACAAACTCAATAACTGGGCCTAAAATAACAGAAATAAATAATTTCAAAATTTAACAGTAACAACAAATATAAAATTTAATAACAGTAGATAAATATTTAGAAATGACAGAATAACAAATTAAATAATATTTAATATGATAATAAATTTCTAAAATATATATAAAACATCTTAAATGATAAAGTGGGCCTATAAATTTATTTGGCTGTGGATATTTTTTTAAGTTCACAGTTTGTTGTTGTTTTACTAGGTATAGCGTAGAACTTGCAAACTTGTTAAAGGTTTATCCCCCCCAGCTCAGCCACCGGGGGAAAAAATGGAACGCACTGACCTAAGGACAGAATGCTCCATTAAACTGTAAGGAGGGTAGCGGAGGTGCAAATTGGCTCTTTAAAACGGTCCCCAGGCCACACTAGCACAGTAGAGATTGCAGAAGATCAGTCAGGTGGCAGGCTGAGGGTCAAACGTCCAACTCATGGGCCCTGGACTGAACACAGTACCACAGAATAAGCACAGTAAAAAAAACCCACAAAATTACAATATAAAATATACAACTAAATAATAAAGGAGTAAAAGAGTAATGTTAACCAACGTTGTTGATTTTATAAGTTATGGTTTGTCATAATTTTTGTTTAAATAACTTTTTTTACATTTAAAATTAGAACATTTTAGGGACAAAATTATAATAAACTACAGAATTACAGGATATAATGAAATTAAACAGGTAGAATAGAAAAATATTATCAAAGAACAGAAATATGGTAAAATTGCACATTAATTTGCAAAATGCTCAATTTTGCAAATTAAAAATTAACTTTAATATGTTGTTTCAAGGTTATATAGATCTAGACAACCTTGAAACAACATATTAAAGTTAACATAGAACATAAATATAATAAAGAGATGAATGATTAAAAAATAACAATAAGCACTTGGGTTCTATACTAGAAAATATAAAATCAAGTAACAAACAGAACAGGACATTACGATTAAGCAAACGTTTATAATTGTGCAAAAGTTTTCACCAAAAGGGTGATTAGGTATTTGAAATTAAACAAAACTGAACAACTTACGTAAAATTGTCTCTCTAGTCTTTCATCGTGAAATCCACAGGTAGACGGAAACTAACCAAACAACCCCGGCGAACCGGCGTACCGTAAGCTGGAACCACGGCTACAAGGTTCTTTTGTGAATCCCTCTGGTCTGAGGAAGGTGAGCGTGTTTCACCGAAATCGACCACCATAATATTTGTGCATTTTGTACTTGTATTGTAGTATATTTGTGCATTTTGTGCTTATATTGTAATACATTTAGTGTTGTGTGACAATTACATACACTGATTATTTTTTACCTAAGACAATTGTTCTTAAAACTAATTTGAAAAAAGAATAATAATATCATGCTCAGCCAATTAAGATAATCACATTTTTTATGAGAAAGAAGTGAGGGGAGTGGAAAATAGATACTTAAATTAAGTCAATTACTGTAAATAAAGAAAACGTAAAAGTCTCGTTGTTGAGACTGTGAAATCTCGGAAATCGCCCTAATTCAGGAACTAATAATAACTATACGGGTTCCCAAAATAGCAGTACTTCACGATTCGATTACATTCACGCAAAGATAAGAAACAAAAAAGGGGAGAAACTGCACACTTGAGGAATACCACAATACAGTTTTTACTTGTGAGTTCAAAAACACGCGAATTGTTTATTTACTGTGACTAGAACTTCTTTTATAACGTAATCACCATCACTTTGAACCTTCGTTCCGACACGACCTACATCAGCAGTGTGTCAGGCAATCAATTTGGTTTCGATTAATTTTCGTTTTGCAATTCTACTCCCCACGAGCGAGTCACGCACTCTCAGGCCTATCTGACGTCTGCCATCTCACCTTTCCGATGTTTGGAAACCCTTCTCACGTTTACCTTAGTAACTAAACCGTGCCTGACAACTAACTGACTACAACTCGCTTTGAAACCACTCTGATTCTGTTTTTTTCTCTTTATTCAGCATTTCCAACAATTTAATGATTGTAGGCGATATGTTCTATGCTCAGTCCTCTTAGTACTGACACTGCGTCCGCTCAATGGTTGCCATTGACTGGATACTACTAGAGAAGTATGGGATGTCCATAATAGGTGGTAGTCAGCGTCCCGATATTGTGTAGGGAAGAGAACATAGTAACAGACTTGTCAGTTAAATGTTCTCCTTAACAGAAAAACCAGTCCAATACTGTTGTTCGGATTCCACGTAAAGCTGTAGGTCCCTAGTTTCCACGGCTATTGTACTACTAATAAATGGCTCTTTCTTTGGAACAGTCACTTAAGTTAGTAACAATGACTACAATCGTTCATCTTCACACACATGCACCCATCATATTCGCCATGTCTCTTCGATTAACATCTAAATAATGCATGAGAAAATAATTAAGTATTTTATCAAACTCACGCATGAACAATGTTAAATACACAAACTCCACTATAATCGCAGGCAATGAACAATGTGTTTAAAGAGTTTAATTTTAGTGCTCGTTTTGAACCTGGCAAAAGGGCTTTTTAAGACTATTAGCTAATTAATATTATATTATTTCAATGTTGCAAGATGTTTTATGAACATTAAAGTAAAAGTGCAACGAGGTTACAAATATGTTTTTATATTACCACACAAATATTTTTTGAACACTTCAAAATTTACTGGATATTTGATTTACTGGATACTGAGTATTTCGACTTGTATTTTGCTTGATTTGGCTGACATGACTAAGGATTAAGTTGGACCTTGACAAATTATGGAAGAATATCTCTTTTTGAGCATTACTAGAAGAGATACAGCTGAAGTTAGAAACGAAAAATCAATAGTACGGTATGCAGTTTGTTCAGTTTCACGCACACTTTCAAATAATATGCAAATTGAAAACTACTTCAAAAAGGGAAGTTTACTTTCTTGATTTGCGATCTATGGTCATTAAGTATCTAGTAATGAAGTCCGAAGAAACTAAATCGTAGCTCAAACCACCACATTCTTATTCTTACATTCTTACTGACTGAAAACCAAGAAAGAGTATGCAGTTTGATCAATTACACGCAAACTTTCAAAATAATGTTAAAATTACCCCAATCAAAAGTTGACAATTAAGTTCTTACATGATTCTTACAAATGAGACGCCGACACAACGTTGTGCGTATTTTAAGGCGAATATGAATGGTTTTATGAGTGTAGGATGAGTGTGGAGAGTGTAGTCTGGTTACTAACTGAGTTCAACTGTTCCTCAGAAAGGGCAATTTATTAATAGCCCAACAGCCAGGGCAACTAAGGGACCTACAGCTTTACGTGGAATCCGAACCACGTAGTGCTGGTCTGATTTTTAGCTAATTGACAAGCCTGATACTCAGTTATCTCTCCCACACAACATCCGCACAATGATTACCACCCAACATGGACACTCCAGACTTCTCTAGTAGTGTCCACGCCGATAGCAACCACCAAGCGGACGCCATGTCGGTATTAAGAGGACCGAGCATACGACCTATCGCCTACAATCTCCCAAACACTTTGCCCCATGTAGCTGGGTTACAGCACTGCGCCACCAGTGCCGACAAATCAAAGTTAATCAAAAGGTCGTATGATTAAAATTTAAGACTGTGGTGGGAAACTACTAATCCTAATCTTATCATAGCTAACTAGCTGCTTATTCATTTAAATTATTTTGAAAACTCCTCCAATACTATTCGTTTTAGTTATGAACCAAAGAATTTTGTTTTCCCCGTGATACATATAACTAGCAGAAATCCCTTGCTTCGCTACAGGGTGGTTCTCTACGCTAGCTTACCTTTACCTCAGTGGTTCTGAATCATCAGATCAATATAAAACCTCAGCCTGCTGAAGTTCTACTGGATAAAAACTTGTATCGTCTAACGTGATGCAATCATATTTGAGCTTGTACAAATAATGTTATTAAATATTTCAATATGAAAACCAAATTAGGCAAGCTTTTGTGTCATGATTATGTTTTTTTTTTTATCAGCTGTTGGAATGAACCCCTTAGAAATGAAATTTTGAGAAATCTTTTTGTTATTTGGTGTCTATGATATAAAAGCTAATTTCCACCCAAATTTCATAAAATTTATTAAGCGTTTCTAGAAATTTCGTAATGAGTGAGTACATAGTTTTTTTATTTTATATATTAAGATTATTTACAAAACAACATTAAAAAAGATTTCTGCAGTAGCCACAATAAATACATGGATAATTGTGACAATGTAACACAGTTGAAACTAGATGGGACAGTTGGTCCATAGGTTAATAACTGAGGTAACAATATATATAATTTATTAATTAAGCTGGTACGAGTATGTATATGGAAATTTCCTAATCAGAGGCCACCATTCCACTTCATAAACTTTGATTACGTCGTTAGAAATCAAATTCACCAATTTTTGTTCACAATTATTTGGCATATAGACACTTAGGGAAATATTGTAGGGCACAATTTTAAATGACATTTTTTAAAATAAGAGTTTAAATTAAAAAAATTACTATCCAAAAAACTAAAATGCCCAATAGCACAATAAACAAAATTCATGCAATTCTCAACAAATAAAAAAGATCATCCGATTTCTGAAGACCAACTTGCACTGAACGATTATGTTAAATTTTTAGGACTTGCAATTGACAGTAGATTTAAAGTTAATACCATATCACATTTTATGTAAAAACATTTCAAACATTATAATTGTACTCAAAAGAATATCATTCTACTGTCAAACGAATATGCTATTAGCAGTGTACTATGGTTTGATTGCGCCAAAATTAACTTATGGCATTCCAATATGGGGAAACAGTAATTCCAACTGGAAGAACCTTTTTTTTATTTTACAAAAATATGCTTTACCAATTATATTCAAACAAAAGAAAAAAATATCTTGTAAAGAACTCTTTTAGAAATTTTAATATCATGACTTTACCATCTATTTATATTTATGAAACATTATTATTTGTTAAAACAATCTATCAAATTTTTAAACAACAAAACTACAAAATCTTCGTTCTCAAACCGACCTTAAAAATACCATACCACAGGATCACTTTATACAAAAAACACACTCATTTTAATGGAATAAAACTATACAACAAACTACCTTATTTAAAAGAAGAAAAAGACATGAAATGTTTTTAAAAGAATTTAAAATCAATGTTATTACATGAAAAAGTTTATAAAGTTGAAGATTTTCTTATAATATAATTTTATACAACCATTAAATTTGTATATACATGATCATATTTATAAACACTGTTTAGAAGTTTATACTATATACTCTATGTTATATTACTCTATGTTTGTTGCCAACTGCAAATATTGTTAAAGGCAAATAAATTATTATTATCCACAATATTTTCAAAGTAAATAATGATATTATTTAAACACCATTCTACCGAATTAAATTTATACTTATTTAGATAAAATATGTGATGAAACATAATTAAACTAAAGTTATGATCAGAACGAAGTAAACCTTTTCGAATGGCCGGGGACATTTAATTGTATAGGACATGTACATTATACAATGTAAAATCTAAGAGTATATTTTGTCATCATCTAAAAGATCGTACCAGCAGTTGGTCACGTAAAAGGCATAAATGTGAGTGATAACAATTTACGACTAGCACTGCCAACATCTCACCATACTTCGGAAATGGACGTATACTTGCCCACGGTGTCATGTGAACGTGTCACGGCACGAATTTACTAGAATACATGTACAAAAGTGTATAAATATTATGGCAATCGATTTCGGAAATCAGCATTTAAATTACCAACAACGAAAAAAGGGTTCAACAGAGAAATAAAACTGGTGTTCAGCTTAATTTTGTACTGTCGAGGGACTCATGTCGGTCTTTGGAGTCGTTACAATGGAGACAATGAAAAAAATTAAGAAACTAGAATACATAGGCCTACAACTAGAAAGAAAACGATAAAAAGCTCACTTTCTCATTACCGCAGTGAACACCTGTAATTAGATTACAACTAATGTGCAACTTTATAAATCTGTACTAATAAGTAGAAGGATTATCCTTGAGGATTTAGAGGGGGGAAGGAGGAGGGACTTACAACGGTGCTGGCCTTACCATTCATTGCTATGTTGAACTGGAGAACTAGTTGCTGGACAAGTCGAGAAGGAAACTTCCTTCTCGACACCCATTTAGCACACCTCTTTTTCCTTCTTCTCTGTGATATAACATGAGAAGCACCTCCCGTCAAGTTAGAAAGTTGACATCTTGAATGTCAATAAATGTTGGACTAAACCTCGAGGGAAATCAAAAAGTTCTCTTTCTGTATGTAAGGGAGTTTTTTGAAATATCAAAGGCTTGTTCCTAAAATTAAAAGACAACATTTCAATTAACTCAACGTGCTTTGTAATATCTAGAGATACATATTAGATTAGTCATACATTAGCCTTGTTATTTTTTCGACAAAAATATTTTTCATCTTCGATATAGGTTGAAACTTTGTACAGATGTCGATACGTCATAAACTAAGTGCGGAACCACCTCTGCTTCCAAATTGGGCAATTTAAATAAAAGGACTAATTTTCTACATTAGTTATTGTAAATAATTAATCCTTAATTCTTGAATAAAAAATATGACAATACTGTATATTTATAAAACCAACGAACATAGAATAGAAATTTGATCTGAATTTGAAAATTAACAATAGTAGGCCTTAATATTAGTTCTATCAAATGACAGAAGCTACTTCAGTAAACATCGCGCCCACTAATTACTAATCTAACAACTAAATAATTTATAAAAAAATAATAATAATAATAAAGAAATAAACATAGCATGAGACAAATTTATATTCTTCAAAATCATTTTAAAATAATGTGTTTTAGTTTTAAATTAACAAGCTTAAGTTGCACATTTTCAACCAGCGATGCAAAAAAGACCTAACAAACGTAAATACTTATCTTCCCAATATAAAGCAAAATAAAATGTTGTCATAGTTTCTCTCGATATTCAAGCGATGGGAACCACACTAAAAAATAGTACTAGATCTAAAAATCTGCTTGCGAAGTCCTGTTGTTTATCAGACCTGCCACCGTTGTGAGTACAAGAGAGTGGACTGGCAAGCAATGTTGCCAGATAAGGCCTACGGCTTAGAATGGGATAGGAGTGAAACATATGATGTATCTTACTGGCAATAACACAGGGGTAGGTAGCACACTTGGAAGTGGCATCGTGTAGGGTGGGTTGACAAATGTTGAGCACTAAACGCTTTTGTAGCGTAAATAGAGAGAACTCTATACAGTAAAATGTTTGTTCAAGTTGAAAATTAAATATACTTTATACTTTAGATATGTCAATTAACTTATAAACTCAACTTTGTTGTAGGCCTTGTAAAAACAATATATATTTTATGAAAAGAACAATAGAGGATATTGTTAAAATTAGGATTAAGTTTAAATTTAAATTGAATTTTAAAGTTTTGATTTAAACATATATATATATATATATATATATATATATATATATATATATATATATTTTATATCAGTAACATTTACAAAACATATACTTTTCAGCTTCAATAAATATTGATGTACAAATGTATGTTATACTTGGGGTTTTCCAGATATATAAATACATTTTCTGACAATAAAGCTTTGTTGGCTTTTCCAATACTCTGTTTCCCATTATACTTTACAGTACTCTTTTATAACTCTGCTGAGCTCCATCCACACTGGAACGGCAATTCAGATACTGTACTCATTTTGTCAACAGTACTCAGGACGGCGTTCCAGTCAAGGCCGTACTAGTACAGGCCGTGTTATAGGATCTGTGACGTCACACTACAGTCCGAATAAAATGACTTTGGTACTGCCGGAACGGCCTCGCACCACTGGTCTGAAATGACAGAACTCTGAGCTTTAATTTTCTGTCAAACTTAAAATAAGTAAGAAATAATTTTCATACTAATTGTATAGTGTCCACTATATTATATTCTTTAAGAAGAAATTATGCTGGAGATTTTGACTAAACTAATTTGCTTTGAATAGTAATATTTGTGTTTAAGAGCACGTTTTTATGAGTGAAATTGCGCGTGAGTCGTCTTTAACCTGTCACTGTAGGGAAAATAATAAAATAATTTCTTGTGGATGGATGACAGTTTGATTCATTGTGATTAGATTGGTATAAGTCTCATTTAATAATTCAAACGAGTTAATTAGATTTTTTTTGTAAACCCTTGTAAACTCGAAACGATAAACGCTAGACGAAATTTATTTGAGCAAACATTAGCTGTGTTATTTATGTATTAGTAAAATAATACTGTGGCACCAATAAAACATGCAGAAAATAATGAAGATTTGATGAAGTAACTACATCAAGTAACTCCATAAACTCCTTCAAGTAAATAATTCGTTTACATCCAGGCTGTGATGGACGCATAAGGTATACTCAGCTCAAAGGAACGTGTAGACCGGATGTTCAGCCCGAGCGTAAAACAATGTTAACAATAATAGATCAACGATATTTCCAGATAAGAAATGTTTCTTCAGTAAGAAATAAGGTTAGTTAGTTGACTTTTGACTTTGAGATGTGTTCGTGTTCAGTTCTAAATCAATTTAACAGCGCTTAGTATAGTTTAATCACTAGTTTATTTTGATTACAGTAATTTAGGTTTAATGATATTACAAGTTTTTTTATTTACATGTGACAATATTGCTAAAGGATTCAGAGTATATATAATTATCAGCGTTTAGTGCAATTCTAATATTTAGGCTCTTTCAAATTTTAGCTAAGGTTCTGTTAGTAATTTACAAGAAGTTTTTGCAATGGAAGAGGCCAGAGCTGAGCCAGTGACTGTACATTGTGCGTGTGGTATCACCACCATCTTGTTGGTGAATCTAGTCTTGAAAACTCCTGAATCTTTCTTCACAGTTCAAGAAATTTCTATTTAATACGAGAGTACGATTTTAGTGTCACTTAAATAACACAATTAATTTAGGTTTAAAGAAATTTTCTCTAGCGTTTGTCGTTATCGAGTTTGCAAAAGTTTATAAAAAAAATTGATTTCTCATCAACCTGTTAGAATTATTAAATAAAACTTGTACCAAACTAATTACAATGAATCAAACTGTCATCCACCCACAAGAAATAATTTTATTATTATTATTCTCTCTACAGTGACAGGTTAAAGACGACTCACGCGCAATTTCACTCATAAAAACATGTTCTTAAACACAAATATCACAATAAAAAGCAAATTAGTTTAAGCAACATCTCCAGTATAATTTCTTCTTAAAGAATACAATATGGTGGACATTATACAATTAGTTTGAAAATTATTGCTTACTTATTTTAAGTTTGACAGAAAATTAAAGCTCAGAGTTTTGTCATTTCAGACCAGTAGCGCGAGGCCGTTCCGCCAGTACCAAAGTTATTTGATTCGGACTATAGTATATGGCCGAACTGCCGCGCTACCTATTAAACTGTATGTGGAACGCTCATTGCGTGTTTGATTTTTCCTTAAAATCAAATAAATGTAACCATCCGAATGCCCAAAAAACTCTTCTCATTAATGATACACTCCTGTTTATACAGTGTATTGTAAAATATTTTAATTGATAAGGAAGAACAAAAAAGACAGTAACTGAATAGATAGTGTATTAAATATATTTGTAGTAGCCTACATTAATCTTGAACAATACAATTTAAAATGTACTTACTTTATTTCACTTTTAGCACGAAAATAAAATGTAATATATTTCAGAATATATTCATGATATAATTTAGGTAATATTGCTTGTGACCAAAAAAATATAAAATACAGACAATAACTAATTGCATGATGAAGTTCTAATGCTAATGAATAAACTTAAATGTGAACAGTTGTTATACTTTAAAAATAAATAAAGAGTAAGAAAAGGGGTAGAATCTAAATCCTAAACTCGAAATTATTATTCTCGTAGTATTCAAGTAACAAAATTAAATTACAATAATAATCAAGTATAGCAACCACATACTGAATGAAATTAAGGAAGGTCTTTTTTTAATTATTGCCAAGTATGGAGGATTAGAGGTTATTTCAGATATTTGCCACAATATCAAAGATAGTGTATTCAATACAATCTTGAATCTAAAAAGAGTAAATGTGAGAGAGTAAATGTTATAGTGAAAATCGAATGGAGAAACTTAAACGGGACAGTTTTTATAGGCCTACATTATATTTCAATTCACAGAATTGGAAATAGAGTAGCCTAAAATATAAATCCTGCACTTCTAATATCATAAACAATATACATTTTAAGCAAGGAACAACATCAAATTACAACAATAATTTTGTTTTAAATAACAACACCATAGTGCAAGATATACAGGCGGTATTTTGTAAGAAAACACATAGCTGATATAGTTTGTCAAGCTTTCGCTTTTTGGAGGATTTTTCCGGTCAACTTTTATTTTGAAGATTTACAATAATTATTTAAAAGAATTTTACCAAACATTTTGATACATTTTTTATGTTAATAAAAAAGAAGTGCTACAAAAAAATACAGTCTGGAATATTGTATTTTAAAAATAACGACATAAATAATGGATAAAATGGTCCCGTCTTGCCGAACAACGAAATCTTCTCTTAAAATGAATCTGTCATCGAAGTGTTTAATACAGTCTAGAATGTTTACTTAGCTTGAAGTCACTTCTGTGCATTGCCCTTAACCAAGTATCAGCTTTTGTTTGATCTCTTGGAAAATTAAATACAGGAACGTACACAATATCACTGCTATTATGATTGTTACTGTCATAACCGGGAACGCAGCAAGCTTACGGCATAGTTTATTAATTATTATCATGTTATAAACAACCAAATACTGGAGAACAAGTACCGGAAGGAGTATAACATAAGGCACGTTACACACCATTATAGGTTATGGCAACACGTACAAGGAATAAGATTGACAACCGATTTCCCGCCTTATGTTTGGTGCGGTTGACAAACAGTGCGCTTGCAGGCTGACTGAAATTCCACTTACTTTAGTGACGTAGCGCCACGCGGCTAGCACTGCAGCACGGCCTGTGTATATAGTGCGGCCTTGTGCCAGATCGTGGCCTGTGAACAGTTCTGTGGTCCCTACTATAGTGTTTAGACATGTCTACCGTGGACTTCGACGAGGTGTTGGCACACGTGGGAGAGCGTGGTCGCTACCAGCTGGTTCTCTACTACTTGTTGTGTGTGCCAGCTACCCTGCCTGCGGCCTTCCTCGCCTTCAGCCAGATCTTCGTGTCTGCCACCCCCGACCACTGGTGTCGGCTGGAACCTGCCCCTGTCGCTTTCGGTAAGTCTAGTCTAGGTTAGCAAATACATTATAAATTTTAAGGAGGTAGCATTTTTATGGGTGGCTACCTCCGTATAAGCGTCTAATTAGGGGCTCATAACACTAAAAAACCATTTAAAAGGTACCAGATTAAGACCGTTAATGGACCCGAGTGTTTTTAAATTTTAATATTTTACATTTTTAAATTTACACAAAGTAAACTTTAACCAAACGGTATTACGGATACGTTGTGTACACATCTACAGTTTAAAATATACAAAAAACTGTCCAAAATTATATTTTCAATATAATACTGTGGTAGATATTTTAGAAAAATTAATTTCATTTAAGTAATTTTCTACAATTTTAGGTGTTTTTTTAGAAAAGTTTAACAAAGTTCCGATGTATAGGAAGAAGCTAGAGAACCGATTGGCACCATATATGACGCAATAAGAACAGGATGCGGGAAAGTAAGGATATGTAGTCAGTCATGTGGAGGCTAACGGTTCTAGAAAGACGATCGACCATTATGTTGTTTTTAGCTAATAATTGTAATTTTAGTTGTTCTTTTATTAATTTTTATGTTTGAACTATACATAAAATGTATATAATTGATTAGTGTTTTGTTTTTGTTTTTTATTTTATTTTTTTAATAAGTTTCAAAGTTTATGTTTACAACGTTATGAGATTATAGGTGGGTTTTTATTTTGTAGTTTTGTAATCATGATCACGCTCTAAAGCTCGTTTTTTGCTAAAAAAGTGATGTCCATATGCCACCGTATCTATTCCATATTCTAGAATGTATCTTTTGTCGTCAAATGGGCACAAGGACTATTTTGTTATATGTTGAGTGTAAATGTTGTGTCTGTTACTAGAGATTTTTAGCGCGGAAGTTTCTTTAAGTGTATGGTTAAAAAGGCAATCTTTATACATTTGATGTTGCATTTTTTCTATCACAACTCGGGGGACACCCTTTGCTACCTTATTCTCCTCTTGATCAGCTTTCAACACAGAATAGAACTTTGCTCTTAAACCAATAATTTTTTAGCAGGTTTTGAATTTAGTTCGTTTTTAAATTTTCCTAACTGTTTTTTATTTTCAACACTGTAACATTGGTGGGTAGATGGATACTCTGATATATCGAAAAGATGAAGTTAATTTTTAATGTATTCGTATACATCATTGTAAAATAAAGAATCAGTATCAGGCATACAAAGTTTAATTTTTCCATACTTTGCAATTGCCCAGTTGTAATGAATGTTGTACATTATTAATTTTGATATGATATGTAAATCCAACATAAATGGGACTGTTTAGAAAATTGATAAAAAAAATTCCAGCCAGATCATACAACAACTAGCTATCCATTTGACCAATTGTTTTTTTATCATTTACTAACTTTAAATCAATCCTAGATCTTACATTTTCAAGTGATTTACCATAAGTAGCGTTGTTTATGAGTTTAAATAAATCTTTTTCAAAGTCATTTTTAGCATTTTTCCTCTTTTCAGTGTTAAAGTAATAAATGAGGCTAACCAGGCAGATTGTTTAAAAGTAAGAACTCTGTGAACTTTGGTGAGTACAAGTCTGAGTTGCAAGTAAAGTTTTAGGTTTCTCTAATGTAACACGTACTTGGTCTCTTCACAGAGCGTAGTTAGTAGTTTTTCAACGTTAACTATTTAGTAGTTGGGAGGTTTGAAGTTAAGTTCGACTAGTAAGTCCCTACAGTATGTGGATAAAATGTCTTTAGTAACAATTTTCCGTTTAAGAGCTAGTGGATAGTCTGAGTGTAAAGTCTTGCAAGTGCTGTGGATAGTGCAAGTTGACCTCGAGTATGTAACCAGTCTCAGAGTCGTCCGATACTTTGGTAAAGTCTAAAGATTCTATCTCCTGTTCAGTTAGCCAAGTATAGTCTGACCTCCATAACCTTGTACCATCGATGTACCGTATAAATTATTACAGTCAATGTAAATCAAGTAATTTGTGGGTTTAGTGGAGTCGAAGTCGGGTAGGTAAGGATTGTTAACCTCAACAAAGCGATTGGGTATCATGGAGATCCCCAATCTGTTTGTTCTTCGGATCCCAGACTTAACACACAGGTATTGGTCTATGTCTGTGAGTAAGTCGAGTCTTACGTCGGTCATTTTTGGCATACCATTCCAAGTCAGGAAGTGAGTAACGTTACATGGATCAATACTGTAGTTTGTAATGCTAGTCGTTATGAAATTTTCAGAAATTTCAGCTAGTAGTAAAACGACAGTCTGTAGATACAAGTAGTTTTACTGTTTCATTGAAGTCATGCCAAAGGTGGTCCACACAGTATGTTCATGTGTATAGTCTTCGTCAGATATAGGTGTTTCTATCAAGTCGTTAAAGAAAGCCTCCTTGGGAGAAAGTTCAGTCTCGTGGAATTTAGATTCGTCTGTCATGTGTAGGAAAACACACCTTTAAGCAGTAGTAAGTCCAAGTGTGTATCACACATACATTGTTTCAAATTTTTAAAGTTTGAAGTATCATCAGACTTTAGGGTTTTCACAAGTTCGTCCAAAGATGTACTCAACAATGGAAGCGAATCTAGGAAACGTATTCTCAAGGGTAACTGAAATCTACCGCTCACTAGCAGAAGCGATACATGATAATTTTGATTTTTTCGAATTTACCTAGCCCTTAAATGGTGGCCATCATAACCTTTGAGGTTATGGAAAAACACTGGAATATGATCAGAAACTTTATAATTTAAACTGTAAGAACTGGCCCGTTAAATAATTAGCTACCTTGTCACCATTAAGTGGTTTAAGACAAAGGTGACAATCGTTAACGTTTTGGAAACAAATTTTGTCTTGTAGAGTTATTTTAATCCGAATGTTCTTTTTAATAATAGGTACGAGTCCCTAAGACTCTTACATCAAACAATTAAGAAAAGTATCAACACTTCTGGACCATTGTAAACAACAGGTAGCTTTGCCATTACTGTCAATAATTACGTAGCAAAAGCCCGATGGGATGTCAAGGGCGTGGTTTACTGTACTTGGTTTTGTTGTACGAGTGACTTAAGTTGTACAAAACTTTCAAAGTCACAGTAAATGGTTAATGGGCCTTTGTGTGTAATAGTGTAGTTTTTAAAGTACATGACCTTTTCGTCCTCAGTGGGTAGTCTAGTCTTTTGTGCTCCGTGAGATGAGCATAAAGGTACGTGATTAGTAAGTAATTCTTGGCTAGAAAATCAATGTAGGCAGTAGTCACAGTAGAACCTAACACCGTTGTGTTTAGTCAAGGAAGATAGCAGTCGGGTTAAGTTTGTAATCAAACAATAGTGAATAATTGTGTTATTAATCAAAAGTAGCAAGTTTACGTGGTAAATCCTGAACATTTCTTTAGTGATTCTAATAGGGTAAAGTTCGTCATTTTCATAACCAAAAATATTTACTGATATAGAAGAATTTAATATTTCAAATTTGTCGAGATCAGTAATCTGGATAGGTAATACCAGACATGTTTACATTACATTCTAACAATTTATAATAAGTAATGCTCCTATTTTGGTCGGGGTATAACTGAGTAAGTATAGAGTATAGAAAGCATTTATTATCATAGTTTTTAATATTTACAATTCCTTTAGTAGATTGAGTAATGTTTTAGGAGAGGGTATGTAAGAAGAAGCGTATAAAGGCTGGTATTTAACAATACAAAGATCTAAACGTAAGACATTTTCAAGTACCCACCCACTACCTTGACTTACCCATTTACCGACGCTTTCTAATACTTTGTCAAGAGCTTATGAATATTGAGTATCGATAGAATCGAAAAGTAGCAGAGGTCTAGTTTTACCATGAAAAAAGGCGAAGTGGAAATTTCTTCGTTATTTACAAATTTTGTAATCGGTCAATCATGAGCGATTACGTCAGCCACGCCTGTCTTACTAATATCCGGTATGTACAGCTGTTTAATAAAATCAGTATGTTAGTCAGTAATGTGTGCTGGCTAAATTTTCTTAATAAGGACCAAATATGACACGCAGAGTATAAATTTGTTACAGTGTCTATATAATACAGTTGAATTAATTTAGTATAAAAATGGATTTTAGAGGTGAATTTGAGGAGGGGAAATACCGACAGGGACTTAGTCATGAATTCCGAAATTGACCACCATCTTAAATCTGAGAGCCGAAGCTTAAAGCTTAAAGAAGCTTAGTTTTAAAGTTGTTAAAAGTTTTGCTACTAGGTGCGCTGCAACATCCATATTTATTATGGTGTGTATATAAAATAATCCATTTGTTATAGTAAAAAAAGGGAATGAAGAGGGAATTTTGGGAATTATGTGGGAAATCAGTTTAGGGACGTTTCCCAAAGGTTTGATAGGACTGAGTCACGTGACCCGAAGATGTCCGAGGTCGACCGTCATCTTGAATCTGAGATCCGACGGTACCCGAAAGTGAGCCTAAAACTCTCCTTTTTTACCTACTGGCCATATCGGTTTTAATCCCATAAGAACAGTGTTATTTTCAAACCGGACATATGATCACGCGTAACCAAACTAAACAGTTATTTTTAAACGGATATTTCCAAACAAATTGTATTTGATCAAGAATTAAATTGCGTATTGGAACTGCTTTGCGAATTCCTAATTAGTTTTATACAAAAAGTATTATTTTCAAGATTTTATTTTCGCCTATTTTTCAAAACTAACTAAATAAATAATAAAAAAAATATGGATTCGCAAATACACTGTTCTTGTGGGATTAAAATCAACATGGCCGACAGCCTCTGCAGACTCTTAATTGACAGCGGTGATTCTATGCCAGCTTGGTGACTCAGTGATTAAGGCTTCGGAATACAGAAGGCAATGTCCAAGGTTCGAATCCCCGACTGAGCTACCAATCGGTACTTCACTCATTGAATAAAGTTCATGCACAGGCCTGCAGGCCCATGTGGAATGGTGAGTGAACTTTAAAAAAATCTAAATCTCAGTTCTGATTTATGTACTGCCACAGAGAACAAAGAAACATACGTAAATTTCTTAAGGCTGCAGCGAATGCCTCCGTGGCAGTTATACATAAATTAAAAACTAATATATATCTTTATAAATACATATGTAGTAATAATTACTACGTTTATCATTGAGGATTTGGGGGGAATAAGGAAGGAGGGACTAACAAGGTGCTGGCCCTTGTTGTTTCGATAATTTCAAAAGGAACCGTACATAGCCACATAGCTATAGATAATGGACTCGAATTATAAACTTTGTTATGTTACTAAAAAATAACGAAATTGTTAGCTTATAATTGCAAACATATGAAGCTAATTTGTCTTCTTAAAATATAGCCTATAGATTGCAAGTAGGGATGGCAACGATATATCGGAAATATCGGTAAATATGTATCGATATATTAATATCGATATTTTAGTTCTAAAATATCGGCCATATAGATATTTTGGTCCCATATATCATATTACTATATAATTATGTTATTCTCTCCTAAAATGATTACGATTCGAAAAAACACATTTAAATTATCTCTTATGCGACCAAAACAATAAAAGTAACTTTATTTAGTTTTTTTACGTGAGGTTGACGCAGCGAGTACATAATCGAAATAGAGGGTCTACGTCTTTCCCACTAGCATTACCGTGAAGCCTAATCCACCATTGAGTGATGGTTGTGGGCAGATGTGAAATAGAGGGTCTACGTCTTTCCCACTAGCATTACCGTGAAGCCTAATCCACCATTGAGTGGTGGTTGTAGGCAGATGTGAAATAGAGGGTCTACGTCTTTCTCACTAGCATTACCGTGAAGCCTAATCCACCATTGAGTGGTGGTTGTGGGCAGATGTGAAATAGAGGGTCTACGTCTTTCTCACTAGCATTACCGTGAAGCCTAATCCACCATTGAGTGGTGGTTGTAGGCAGATGTGAAATAGAGGGTCTACGTCTTTCTCACTAGCATTACCGTGAAGCCTAATCCACCATTGAGTGGTGGTTGTGGGCAGATGTGAAATAGAGGGTCTACGTCTTTCTCACTAGCATTACCGTGAAGCCTAATCCACCATTGAGTGGTGGTTGTGGGCAGATGTGAAATAGAGGGTCTACGTCTTTCTCACTAGCATTACCGTGAAGCCTAAACCACCATTGAGTGGTGGTTGTGGGCAGATGTGAAATAGAGGGTCTACGTCTTTCTCACTAGCATTACCGTGAAGCCTAATCCACCATTGAGTGATGGTTGTGGGCAGATGTGAAATAGAGGGTCTACGTCTTTCTCACTAGCATTACCGTGAAGCCTAATCCACCATTGAGTGATGGTTGTGGGCAGATGTGAAATAGAGGGTCTACGTCTTTCTCACTAGCATTACCGTGAAGCCTAATCCACCATTGAGTGATGGTTGTGAGCAGATGTGAAATAGAGGGTCTACGCCTTTCTCACTAGCATTACCGTGAAGCCTAATCCACCATTGAGTGATGGTTGTGGGCAGATGTGAAATAGAGGGTCTACGTCTTTCTCATTAGCATTACCGTGAAGCCTAATCCACCATTGAGTGATGGTTGTAGGCAGATGTGAAATAGAGGGTCTACGTCTTTCTCACTATCATTACCGTGAAGCCTAATCCACCATTGAGTGATGGTTGTGGGCAGATGTGAAATAGAGGGTCTACGTCTTTCTCACTAGCATTACCGTGAAGCCTAATCCACCATTGAGTGATGGTTGTGGGCAGATGTGAAATAGAGGGTCTACGTCTTTCTCACTAGCATTACCGTGAAGCCTAATCCACCATTGAGTGGTGGTTGTGGGCAGATGTGAAATAGAGGGTCTACGCCTTTCTCACTAGCATTACCGTGAAGCCTAATCCACCATTGAGTGATGGTTGTGGGCAGATGTGAAATAGAGGGTCTACGTCTTTCTCATTAGCATTACCGTGAAGCCTAATCCACCATTGAGTGATGGTTGTAGGCAGATGTGAAATAGAGGGTCTACGTCTTTCTCACTAGCATTACCGTGAAGCCTAATCCACCATTGAGTGGTGGTTGTGGGCAGATGTGAAATAGAGGGTCTACGTCTTTCTCACTAGCATTACCGTGAAGCCTAATCCACCATTGAGTGATGGTTGTGGGCAGATGTGAAATAGAGGGTCTACGTCTTTCTCACTAGCATTACCCTGAAGCCTAATCCACCATTGAGTGATGGTTGTGGGCAGATGTGAAATAGAGGGTCTACGTCTTTCTCACTAGCATTACCGTGAAGCCTAATCCACCATTGAGTGATGGTTGTGGGCAGATGTGAAATAGAGGGTCTACGTCTTTCTCACTAGCATTACCCTGAAGCCTAATCCACCATTGAGTGATGGTTGTGGGCAGATGTGAAATAGAGGGTCTACGTCTTTCTCACTAGCATTACCGTGAAGCCTAATCCACCATTGAGTGGTGGTTGTGGGCAGATGTGAAATAGAGGGTCTACGTCTTTCTCACTAGCATTACCGTGAAGCCTAATCCACCATTGAGTGATGGTTGTGGGCAGATGTGAAATAGAGGGTCTACGTCTTTCTCACTAGCATTACCCTGAAGCCTAATCCACCATTGAGTGATGGTTGTGGGCAGATGTGAAATAGAGGGTCTACGTCTTTCTCACTAGCATTACCGTGAAGCCTAATCCACCATTGAGTGGTGGTTGTGGGCAGATGTGAAATAGAGGGTCTATGTCTTTCTCATTAGCATCACCGTGAAGCCTAATCCACCATTGAGTGGTGGTTGTGGGCAGATGTGAAATAGAGGGTCTACGTCTTTCTCACTAGCATCACCGTGAAGCTTAATCCACCATTGAGTTGTGGTTGTGGGCAGATGTGAAATAGAGGGTCTACGTCTTTCTCACTAGCATCACCGTGAAGCCTAATCCACCATTGAGTGGTGGTTGTGGGCAGATGTGAAATCTACCACTAAAAACGGTAGAATATTTGTATGTGCACTTTTCAAACAAACTGCGATTAGACACACTTCAAATCGACTTACAATTACCAAATTTGGAACATAGAATGTGGTTTAGTGCTTCAAACTGATGGTAGTGTTAAATAATAATAAATTTTGTATTTTATTTATAGTAAATGATAATATTTGAGCAAATCTTTTAAATCAATATTTGTGACTTGAAAAAGTTAGACTGCAAGGAAAATATTTATTTTTTGGTCAGACGAGTTTTGTCAGCGTCAAAGTTTTAGCATAAGAGTTGTCACGTAACATATATTTTTTTTGAAAAAATACGATCAATAATACAATTAACGAAATAAATAACACAAACAAACTTAACCACTAGGCCTAACTAGAAAATAAACAATTCCATAATTTAAACAGAAGAAATATCAAAAATTTTAAAAACGTAAATATTTAGAAAATAACAGATAACAACATTAAAAAATATTAACAATACAATAAACTGATTAAAGATTAACGATAACAGTACATTTCTCTAAAGACAACATAACATTTTTTTAATATAAAAAACTGTTAAATGGTTGTGGTGGAAGAAAGCTTATGTTTATAGGCAGTTCGTAGGCCTAGGCCTATTATTAAACTGTTCTGCATAAAATGGATTTTTTTAAATTTACCACTCCCAGCTCAGTCGCCGGGAATAAAATGGAACGCACTGATCTGAGGACAGAAGAATCCCACCCAAAGATGAAGGGAGGGCAGCGGAGATGCAACTTGGTTCTATAACATGGTCCCCAGGCCAGGTTGGCACAGTCGAGATGGCAGAAATTCGGCTGGGCGGCAGGCTGAGGATTTAACGTCCAATTCAAGGACCCTGGACTGAGCACTGTACCACAGCATCAGCACAGAAAAAAGCACAGCCAAAAAAAGAAACAACAATAACAATATAATAAATAAAGAATAATTACCTAATAAATATAAAAGTGCATGTATCCTGACAAATACATAGGTGAAAGCAAAAGGTTCTAACATAATTTTGGGCATACGAGACATATTAAAAAAACAAGGATTAACATAATACTGTAAAAAATATAACAAGTTTTCTAATTTAATCTGAGTTTAACAAAATGTTTAACAAATATTTCAAAACGTTACGTACATAGAAACTGATCAATATTGAAAGGTTATCTAGGCTAGTCATACATAGAAACTGATCAAGATTGAAAGGTTATCTAGGCTAGTCATACATAGAAACTGATCAAGATTGAAAGGTTATCTAGGCTAGTCATACATAGGCTGAAAAAGACAACTTTTCAAAATAATCAAGAAAACATAGCGTAGGCAGTGGACTTGAAAACAATCAATCATTAAAGCTCTAATAAAACATATTACAAGTTTTACTCAATTAAAAGAGTTACAAAATACCTCTTAATCCATGGTCTCGTACAAAGATCCTCATAGAAAAAGTAAACAGTCTAGAAAAAATAAATCAAGAACAAACAAACAGGACATAACGATTAAGCAAAAGTTTTCACCAAAAGGGTGATTAGGTATTTGAAATTAAACAAAATTGAACACACGTATATTGCCTTTCTTGCCGCTCATGATGAAGTTAACAGGAAGAAGGCGAAACTACTCGCGAAACCCAGGCGAACCGTCGAACCGAAAGTTGGAACCACGGAACAGATAAAGGCTTGAGCCAACGGCCACGAAAGTAACATATCGACAGCACAAGAGCGATCTCAGGCAGCCTGGCAAACCTATACGAAGAGTAACAAACAAAAAAATGTACCGTCAAAAGACCCGGTACAATGGGTAATAAATAGTTTTTTTGCTTAGCTGCCGAGTTGTGATTTAAACCTCCGACTGCCACCCGTCATACTATCGCTTGTCTGGTTTTGAGCCATCTCCCAGTACGGCACGACTTCCAGTTTTGGTGGAGGATGGGTCTCAGTTACCTGTAGAATATTCAATTTTTACATTTAGTAGGCTATTATAAATAGTGACAGCAAAACACTAGTATATATTTATTTGGTCATGACACTATAGGTTGAGTGTAAACAGATAAATCATTAACAATTCGATCAGATATGTCGATATGTTGAAAATATTTGCCATCCCTAATTGCAAGCAAATAATACTAACAAGTTCACGCGTATTTGTACGATGGTAGCTGTTTAGTTATTCAGAAGCCAAGTTGGTAACAATAACTAAACAGCTGTCAGAGAAGCCGTCCAGCTGTGATTGGGCCAACAGTGCAAATCACGGCTCTTGTACGATTTCTAACAAAACGTTAAATTACATGTCAACAACTCTTCAGTACCTAGTTACACTAGTTAAATTATTCGAGTTTCACGAATGGTATGTGAATTAATTATACTAATTACTGGCCTTGTCTTAGAGTAACATAAACTAGAACTATCTCCTCTGTGTATGTTTGCTAGTGCGCATAAAAACCGCTATAAAACATGCCAATTTAACGTGACTTAGACAGTACCTGGTGAATAATAACCCTTTCTCTCGAGGGAAGAATACATCGTAACGTAGATGCAACAAAAAGAAGCTATCATTAAACCAACTATATTGGTGTAATAAAACGCGTAAATGTCTTCGGCTGAGGCTATACTCGATACTTGACACGAGCGCGCCGAGTGGCCGTTTCCCAAGCCGCCAAGTCACAGCTGGAAAGTCTACAGCCCTATAGTAGCCATACAATTTTACCGCCAGCGGGCCAAAACATGCTGTTTTAGTTCAACTGTGCGCTTCGTGTTTACTTTTACAAAATTTTAGGCCTATAGTGAACACTGAATGATCAATTAAGGCCCGTAAGTTAATATTATGAGTTTTTAAATTTAAAATAAGTTTCACATATTAACTAAAGAGAAATCATGAAAATGCTAAATCTTTAACAAAAACCAACTTATTATTGCCCAGAAAATTTCTTGAGTTCTTCGCCTATCAAATAAAACTTCAAGTGTTACGATACTATCATGATTAAGAACCGAATATTCGAAATGGAAACCCGTATTTTTGACGTGGAGTAAACAGCCCCCTTGATGTGAAATGTTCACATTTTAGCCAAGTGCACATTCACACACACGCACGCACGCACACACGCACACACACACATATTGGACAACATAAACAACGTGGAAACTGTTAACTTCCACACAAGTTCACATATTCAAACAAGCGGGTTGTCATAAAAGATGTACATGAAGAACTGAAATGAAATAGTCATGTAAGGCTTTAAAGTGTTGCTATAGTTACGGCTGGCTAATATCGTCACGACATATGTATGAACATTTTGAACTTCCTCGTAATTCCAGCACTTGCTGTAGAAGCGCTCTGAAGTCAAGTGCTCTGATATTCAATAAATGGATTATAGAATCCATAGGTAAATGTAATAAAATAAAGATTACTAATAAAAATGAAATATCTAAATAAAATAGTGGTTAAAAAGACTTGCAAAGTTGTCTGGAAGCACATTAGAAACTATTCACAGCTAAACAATTTGAACACAAGAATATAACAATTCAAAGTATGTTTCAAATTGGCTATTAAAATAAACTTACTAGTCGACAGCCCTTGCTTCGCTACGGGGTGGTTCTCTACTTTCGCTTACTCTTCCCTCTGTGGTTCTCTCTCGCATCAATATGAAAGCTCAGGCTGCTCCCGTTCTTCTTGATAGTAAAGTTTTATAATCTAGGAACCCCTATTAGTCAACTTTGAGGAGGTCAAAGTAGTGCAGTTATGTCAAAGTAGTGCAGTTATGTCAAAGTAGTGCAGTTATGTCAAAGTAGTGCAGTTATGTCAAAGTAGTGCAGTTATGTCAAAGTTAGTAGAAATTATTTCAAAACGAAAACCAAACTAGCCAAGTTTTTGTGTCATGTTTATAATTATTATTTTTTTACAAATTATTAAATTTCAGTGATGCCAATTGTACTCTTGTGGTAAAAAGGAGACGTTAAGGGGTCTGTTCCTACCACTTGAGAAGGGAATTTCGAAAATTCCTTTCTTAGTGGGCCTCTTCGATACAAAAGCTAACTTCCCTCCATATTTTTTCAAAATCTGTTCAGTTTCGGAAACGACGTGATGGACGTACATAGTTTTTGTATTTTATTTATTAAGCTATAAGGAATTAAATTAAGTTAAAAATGAAAAATTCCTTCAAAACAGTGTTATGTACATGTTTCTTTGTATTACAAGTGTTTCACTCCTGGAGTGGTACAATTATACATATTATACAACTTATAGGCCTACAATGACAAATAATTACCTTGACGTATGTGCTGTATGGCATTATAACAAAAACAACAGTGAATCTTTATTGTACTCTAAAACAGCAAAATAGGCTGATGTTGATCAAATCACTTAGTTGAGAAACTCCGAGAAAAAAAATTTTGCAAACACAGACAAGAAAATTTAGTTTGACACTCCTGGTACAGCGTCCTTCAGGAATAACTCCTTTCAAATAAATTATTTAATAAACTAACTGAATCAGCTAATACTACTAATTTTAGTTATTTTAAAAATCATATTGACTTATGGATACTATAATTGGCCTATAAGATGATCAATAACGAAACACACTTTAAGGCTCGTTTGAAACGCCTTTTTGTGTCTAGAGCATGTTATTCGATTGACGAGTTCATGATGAGTCGCTGGGATGATCCTTTTTGAAAATAAAATGTAATTTTTTTGCAAGGCCTGGTGTCATAGGTAAGAGAGTAGGTGTGCCATGTGAAAAAATTGTATGATTGCAGCAGCTTATTGTTTAGAATGTCTGTGTGACTGAAAGAAACATTTTAAAGTATTGTTATACTGTTGGTACATTTTAATTCATAATATTTTAACCTATTTATTTTAATTATAATTCAATGCATAATTTTTATACATTTGTATTAATGACTTTTACTATAACAATTTTATTGTTCAAACAGCAATAAATATATTCTTATTCTTCTTATTCTTATTCCTTTATTACTGACTTACACACGTCTTGGAAGCTGCTTTATCGCCTATTCTTATTATTATCTTAAAGTTGTGTCCTTTAGGCGTATATTTTAATATTAGACAACATTATTTGAATACAATATGCATTATCATTGCACCGGAAAGAAAGTGACCTGTGTGTTATATTTAGAACATATAGGGGTTTCAGCAGCAGAGGGGACCGTTCCACCGTTCCCCTGCCGTCCATCATGGGCGTGACTGTGTTCAACTTACGCAACCGTGTTTAGATGGAAAAATAACCATAAAGAACTTTACAAGTTTGTTTAATTGCTATTTATTGTTTACATTACTATTCATTGTGTTGTTATTTTTTTAACTGTTATATGAAAATCAATTAATTATTTTATTTACTCGTTCTTACCTTAATTCATTAGTATTAATCCATCGAACTGGCTCAGTGCCGACGTGGTGGCTCGGTGGCTAAGGCTTCAAATTGCGGAGGGAAAGGTCCATGGTTCGAATCCCCCCCAACGGTCGGTACTTTCCTCGTTGAATAAAGTTCACGCACAGGTTTGTAAGCCCATGTGAGTTAGCGAGTGAAGTTTTATATATAAAAAAAGAACCAATAGTCACTGCTGTTAATGCCCGCGGATTGCTGTCTTCCAATTTGTTACATCGGTAAATGGAATAACAAAATAGGGGAAAAGTAGTTCTCTCTCACTTCCACCATTCAGTCAAGTCTCTCGCATATGTGCTTTCAACAGGTATCTTTCTAAGCGGCATATTTATAGATATACATATCCACGTTGTTATCTCATTCATATAATGGTCAATATCGAGACACATTCTTTATATCTGTGTACAACAGAGTGGACGGAGTGTAGTTACGGCAGCAGTGTTGCCAGATCGCGGCTCATGAATAGTTCTGTGGTCCCTACTATCTCTATTAGCGACATGAACGTATCTCAATTTTGGTCTTCCTCCCTTCTTATTTACAATGCTACTGCACTTCTTTCCCCACGTACTCCTGTCATCCATAGTAACATTCATGGTACCTCTATATTTACAATGCTACTGCACTTCTTTCCCCACGTACTCCTGTCATCCATAGCAACATTCATGGTACCTCTATATTTACAATGCTACTGCACTTCTTTCCCCACGTACTCCTGTCATCCATAGCAACATTCATGGTACCTCTATATTTACAATGCTACTGCACTTCTTTCCCCACGTACTCCTGTCATCCATAGCAACATTCATGGTACCTCTATATTTACAATGCTACTGCACTTCTTTCCCCACGTACTCCTGTCATCCATAGCAACATTCATGGTACCTCTATATTTACAATGCTACTGCACTTCTTTCCCCACGTACTCCTGTCATCCATAGCAACATTCATGGTACCTCTATATTTACAATGCTACTGCACTTCTTTCCCCACGTACTCCTGTCATCCACAGCAACATTCATGGTACCTCTATATTTACAATGCTACTGCACTTCTTTCCCCACGTACTCCTGTCATCCATAGCAACATTCATGGTACCTCTATATTTACAATGCTACTGCACTTCTTTCCCCACGTACTCCTGTCATCCATAGCAACATTCATAGTACCTCTATATTTACAATGCTACTGCACTTCTTTCCCCACGTACTCCTGTCATCCACAGCAACATTCATGGTACCTCTATATTTACAATGCTACTGCACTTCTTTCCCCACGTACTCCTGTCATCCATAGCAACATTCATGGTACCTCTATATTTACAATGCTACTGCACTTCTTTCCCCACGTACTCCTGTCATCCATAGCAACACTCATGGTACCTCTATATTTACAATGCTACTGCACTTCTTTCCCCACGTACTCCTGTCATCCATAGCAACATTCATGGTACCTCTATATTTACAATGCTACTGCACTTCATTCCCCACGTACTCCTGTCATCCATAGCAACATTCATGGTACCTCTATATTTACAATGCTACTGCACTTCTTTCCCCACGTACTCCTGTCATCCATAGCAACATTCATGGTACCTCTATATTTACAATGCTACTGCACTTCTTTCCCCACGTACTCCTGTCATCCATAGCAACATTCATGGTACCTCTATATTTACAATGCTACTGCACTTCTTTCCCCACGTACTCCTGTCATCCATAGCAACATTCATGGTACCTCTATATTTACAATGCTACTGCACTTCTTTCCCCACGTACTCCTGTCATCCATAGCAACATTCATAGTACCTCTATATTTACAATGCTACTGCACTTCTTTCCCCACGTACTCCTGTCATCCATAGCAACATTCATGGTACCTCTATATTTACAATGCTACTGCACTTCTTTCCCCACGTACTCCTGTCATCCATAGCAACATTCATGGTACCTCTATATTCAGTTCGTTACATTAGTTCTATTCTTTACACACTTGCTCCATATCTGAAAACCTACTTTAATTTGCTCTCAAGTATGCTTACATTGTCCATGACATAATGTTCTGTGGATCAAATAGTTTACGCTATTAGCTTCTTACGTGCTTAGAACTCACTCACCACATGTCAGTTGACGTATATAGGCCTGCCATATTTTAAATGAAGCAACTTTATTTAATAACAGCCGAGTCTTATATATATATATATATATATATATATATATATATATATATATATATATATATATATATATTTTTTTTTTTTATTTATTTTTAACTGCAACATATTTACAATTGCAGCCTTATATAAAAGAGGCTTCAGTACATTAAAAAAAATCAGTTATAGAGAGAATTAATAAAATAAGTAATTATGACATTTCTGTCATTCAACTGACAACAATTGAATGAAATGAATCATCCTCCGGTAAAATGTATGTTATACAAAATGGGGGTCAATAGAGATGTTAAGATAACCGAACCTTTAGAACAGCATCAACACCCAGCAATCCCGGCCAGCTCATGAAACTGGTTCGGACCGGTAATGCAAATCGCCTGCTTTATTTATTTACATTCACGAACGGCCGTGCTGTGCTAAATGTTTTTCTGCCTCGTGTTTCCCTGCAAGCCCCAGGCTATCTGATTTGGAACCAATTAATGATGGCTTACTGCGATAATCACACGTCTTGTAGTCAACAACAAAGTAATTTCAGATGCTATATACGGATATAGACTCAATAAATTTACAGTAAATGTTAATTTAAACAAGTTTGTTTCTTCGTAAACTGGAAACAACAATGAGTGATATTTAAATGTCAGCGAAAACATTTGGCTCTAATGGTGGGGTGGGCGGCTCCTTAATAGTGAAAATTATCATGCAGTAAATGAACAACTTTAATTGTTTACTAACTATCTCAAAAGTAGCATTTCAAAAGTAGTAATAAATGATGACGAAAATAACCTACTGTTGTTACGCCGACTATGGCGGCACTCAAGGAAGCAATCTAGGACCTCTTTTGTTTCCTTTATATATGAACAGCCTTTCATAAATAAATAAAGACTAACTACCATTTGCATATATAAATATATTTTCTCAAGAGCGTTCGAAGATCCAAGCAAAATGAAAAAAAGGTTAAAATTACAACACCCCAAGAGTTAATATAGCAAAACAAAAAAACATTCAATGATGTCAATCAGAATAATAAGATTGGACTGTAGGAAAAAATCTTTTTGTGCTTTCGGTCTCACCTTCAGCTATGAAGAGATATAGAATGGACTAGTACAGAAGTCTATGTATTGTTATTGATAACAAAATAAGACGGGTTCTAAGTGCAGCGCATTATGAAAAAAGTATATGCCTTTATACACCTTTGCTAGGGTGTTATCTCTTCCAGGATTGTGTACTTTTCAGACATACGTTTATTGGATAGAACATTACGGCCACTCAACTCTGTTTTGGTACACTTTCTGCACATATTATTCTTTTAATAGGAGTATTGCCATATGTATTTATATAACTCGCTTTTTCTATAATCTATTCATTCGCTAAAAAGCTACAAACTATTTGGAATTCATTTTAGTGATCCACTTCCAAGGATATACTTATTATAATTCGTAGAGGCAATTTTTCGTCGTAATTTTTTTAAATTCAGTTTTTATTGCTGTAGTACAACTGACTGTATTCCCTAGTTCAGAACTGGTATACTGAAATATTAAATCCAATCAATTAATTAAATAAAGATTCAATCCCTATTCAATCAAAAATTTTGTGACATATCCTTCAAGGTATAGATACCTGTAAAATAGTAGAATTACATAATGATGTACTACACAGCCTGTCGTATATATATAGGCTAAACCAAACACTACTTACTCACTGACTGACTGATCACGAAATCTCAAAAACTACCGAGCAGATTTACACGAAACGTTAAAGGAAGTTAGCTTTAGTATCCAAGGGACCCACTAAAACAGGATTTTTCGAAATTCCATTCCTAAGGGGTACAAACAGACCCTCAAAATTTCCTTTTTTCCGTAAGAATAACATTGAATTGATTTTAGCATTGATTTTATACACAAATAGATTTCCCATCCAATGTTAAATTTTGAGCCTCAAAATATTATCTGTTTTTGTGGTCCATTGTGGAGCGCTAGTGTAGTCCCATGTAAATGTAATGCTGTTTAAACCAGCTGTGGTTGCGGGCCACACAAACTAAAAAAATTAAAGGGACAAATATTCCTATTAGATGGTTTATCTATTGGAGGTTTGTATAATCAATGATTTTAGTAAATTAATAACAGCTGTTTTGTAAATAAATAAACATGTTTATTTTTAACTAGCTGTACCCGCCCGCTTCGCCAGTCATAATATTGAGTTTGATTATACCTAATAGAAATGTGCACCAAGCTTTCAGTTTACACTGTATTTTTCCACTATTATCCTTGATTATATTTTGTGTATAAAATCAATGCTATTATTCAAATTATTTGATCTAATTTCCTTTTTAAAACAGCTGATATATATAATTTACTACTGTGCTCAACTATTTTCAATAATTAAAAAAGTTTAGCCTAGCACAATTTTGCTTAAATTGTTTTTATTTAGCAGCTGTTAATCAAATAAATCAATCAATTAATATAGCTCATTAAGAATACCATGGAAATTTTGGAAGCCAGTGGGACGGAGTCCTGAGGTCGGAGAGGAAAATCCTTTCTCAGTGAGCCTCTCCAAGATAAACCTATGTACAACATTTCAAGTCAATTGGACGTATATTTTTGGAGAAATAGTAATGAGTAGTAAATTGCTTATACATATATACTAGGGGACATCCCTGCACGCTTCGTGTGCCAACCCCAACGCTCGCTGCGCTCGATACACTTTGGCCTTCGGCCTCGTCATGTATCTTTTCAATACAAAAAATAGTATATTAACTATATAACGTAAAATCATAACATTAAATTTATTTGCAGTATCTCACTCACACTAATTGCTTTGCCACCTATTTAGCCTATTTCAAGCATGTTGATTTCATTTATTTTAGAATAACAGCTGAAGAATAAACTCATAGTAAAATATTAAAAATTCATCAATAGTATAATGTCAAATATTCAAAATAGACATGTTTATTTATTTACAAAACAGCTGTTATTAATTTAATAAAATCAACCCAATGTTATCCTTACGGAGTAATCTTTTAAGGGTGGTTTCCACCCCTTAGGGTACTTTATCAAGATGAAAATACTTTAGTAGGCCTATTTAATACCCAAAGAAACAGTGTACAAAATGTCAGCTTTCTTTCTATCTACATGGGAAGTTGGAGAATTAGTGATGAGTGTGTGAGTCAGTCAGTCAGTGAGGGCTTTGCCTTTTATAGGTACACAATATTTGACATTGCCCTATTGCTGCATTGTGAGTTTATTCTTCAGCTGTTAAAAAAAAAAAAAAAAATGAAATAAACACGTTTGAAATAGGCTAAGTAACCCTATACTAATAAATAGGTAGCCACGCAAGTAGTGTGAGTGAGATACTGTAAATACATTTAGTATTGTCATTTTACTCTATACGTTAATCTACTATTATTTGTACTCAAAAACCACATGCCGAGGGCGATGGCCGAGGTGTGTCGTGCCCGAGCGCACGAACGTCGGGGTTATCCCTAGTATCACAGAATATAGACATTCTGTGCTAGTATTGATATAAAACGGAGCATCACCGCCTGGCACTAAATCTCTTGGATAATAGCACCTTTGTTTACAGACTGGAAGGTATCATGTGTTTGACGAATGTGTTGCCAAGTAAAATATAAATGGTACCAGATAACAGGTACAAATTTTCTCCCTTTCCCTTCATATCAGATTTTTTTAAAAACCACTGATGTTCAATTAATTACATTTCTAAGAAATGTAAAGAAGAAATAAAAGTATGGAAAAAAATAATCTTCATAAACGGCTGTTCAATTAAACACATCCAGATTGTATGTAAACAACATTCAACAACTTGAGTTGTGGCTTCCGGCCTTCCTCCAGCCCCAACTTGGTGGGGTGGTAACTAATAAATACAATAAAATATATAAAAAATGTTTTAAATTGTAATTTGCATCCTTACTGACAGTGTAATCAAAATCGTTAGAATAAAGCTTGAAACATTTGCATTTTTAATGTTTTTAACCGTATAACAAAATGTTATAACTAAAAAACTAACTTATTAAAAGTTAGGGACAAGCAGTTTTGACTAAAATATTTTAAATTGTAATTATCATCTTTTATGAAAATTAAATCAAAACAGTTAGAGCCGTTTTTGAGAAAATTCCATTTTTGTATGTTTTTGCCCATAAAAAACTAAAATTTCAAAAAAGTGTAAAAATGGTCTGGAGATATTGGCTAAATACACTTTCATACAGAATTTCATACAAATCGATCCAACCGTTTGCAGCGTCTCCAGCGAAGTGCACATGAACACAGACAGACAATAATTACAGACACACACCAAAAAAAAATTAAAAAAATATAAAAAAAATTTTGGATTCAGGGGGCCCTAATATGGATTGTTATACCAACCTTTAAAAAAATTGTGGACGATAACAATACTTTCTCTATGCTAACGCATATGGTCTCCAGCGAAGTGCACATGGACACAGACAGACACCAAAATAATTTAAAAAATATAAAAAAAAACGTTTTTGGATTCAGAGGGCCCTAATATGGATTGTTATACCAACCTTTAAAAAAAATTGTGGGCGATAACAGTACTTTCTCTATGCTATCGCATATGGTCTCCAGCGAAGTGCACATGGACACAGACAGACATACATACGTACAGACAGACACCAAAATAATTTAAAAAATATAAAAAAAAACGTTTTTGGATTCAGGGGGCCCTAATATGGATTGTTATACCAACCTTTAAAAAAATTTGTAGACGATAACAGTACTTTCTCTATGCTAACGCATATGGTTTCCAGCGAAGTGCACATGGACACAGACAGACATACATACGTACAGACAGACACCAAAATAATTTAAAAAATATAAAAAAACGTTTTTGGATTCAGGGGGCCCTAATATAGATTGTTATACCAAACTACGATAACAGTACTTTCTCTATGCTAACGCATATGGTAGAAAGTAAAAAAAGTATTTGATACCATAGTGAACTATAAGTAAACAGCTGGTTTGGAATACAAAGACAACTGCTTGGGTACGTGCGAGGGACATATTTACGATAATATTTTCTAAGAAGGTGGTTTTTGTGTTTGTAATCAGTTTATTTTTACGAATACAATGTTAACATCGCGAGGTCAGGAATAGAACTACGCTGCATAAGATCACCGGGCTCACAAAGAGTCAATAACAGCGCTTCTGTTCTTTGTTGGCTGGTTAAAAACACCTGACAGGTGAATAGGGCTGCTATTTTTTCCGGGAAACTTGGAAGTGTTGAATATTAACAAGACAGTGTCACAGTGATAGCCTACACACCGTACTTAACAAGGCAGTGTCACAGTGATAGCCTACACACGGTACTTGACAAGGCAGTGTCACAGTGATAGCCTACACACAGTACTTGACAAGGCAGTGTCACAATGATAGCCTACACACGGTACTTGACAAGGCAGTGTCACAGTGATAGCCTACACACGGTTCTTGACAAGGCAGTGTCACAGTGATAGCATACACACGGTACTTGACAAGGCAGTGTCACAGTGAAAGCCTACACACGGTACTTGACAAGGCAGTGTCACAGTGATAGCCTACACATGGTTCTTGACAAGGCAGTGTCACAGTGATAGCATACACACGGTACTTGACAAGGCAGTGTCACAGTGAAAGCCTACACACGGTACTTGACAAGGCAGTGTCACAGTGATAGCCTACACACGGTACTTGACAAGGCAGTGTCACAGTGATAGCCTACACACGGTACTTGACAAGGCAGTGTCACAGTGAAAGCCTACACACGGTACTTGACAAGGCAGTGTCACAGTGATAGCCTACACACGGTACTTGACAAGGCAGTGTCACAGTGAAAGCCTACAC